>JAVQJG010232774.1:0-11556 GCA_036024015.1 Craterocephalus amniculus | reverse complement strand
GGTGGAATGCATCAAGTTTATGAAGGACATTTACGGATTAATCTGACGCTAAGAGCGTTTCTTGAATCTGACGCGGCACGCTCGTAGGAGAAGAAGTAAGAGAAAGTTAGGACAAGAATACGAAAATGTTGTTGCATGAGGGCCATATGTTATTAGCCTCTTACTCTAAGCGGAAAGAGACTGATGCAGGTCCCAGCATTCAGCAGCAAAAGAGCTAAAAAGACTACAAACAAAACTTTTTTTTCATTTTAACAGTTCTATAAAAAGTGTTTTGTTTGTTGTGTTATGTCTTACAAATCATTAACTCTCCTGATACAGACAGTCTCCAGGAAAGCCAGCAGATCCCAGAGCTCCTCACACTGAGGCTGGTTCATCTCCAGGGTGCTGTTATCAGCGGAGGGAAGGTATGCAGTCCTTATTGCTTTTCTTTGTACTACATGTGTGCATTAAAACGTTTCGCAGGGAAAAATCCATGTGTTTTGTTTTTGTTTTTACTTTTCAGAAAAACGGCCTTCTTTCCATTAGCCCTCAGGCTGTTGAGGACCTGTTCTCCGTTCTCCGGGCATGGTGCTGCCAGTCCTCCCCCGAACCCAAGAGCACCAGACTCCCACGGGTTACTCTGCAGTGCCTGACAGCGATGATCCATCTCCTGCACGCCAGCAGCCCCGTGGAGCGGCAGGTGGAGATCAGGACAATATTAGAGAGCTACTTCCAGCTCCTCAACTGGAACAGACCACTCATCACTGAACATGAAGACAGGCAGAACTGGGAGGGCAGCCTGATTTTGCTCCAGAGCCAAATGTTAAGTAAGAGCACGTCCATCACAGCAGCGGGCCAAACGACTTCTATGTCTCTGAATCAGAATAGAAGCTGAAAATCAATCGTGTTCAATGGATGCAGTGAGTCAACTTCTCCTCTGTTGTCAATTTTAGCTGCTGTTCCAGAGATCCTGCAGTGCTCTGACAGGCCGGTCCTGCAGGCGGTCTTCCTCAACAACAACTGCTTCGAGCACATCCTCCGACTGATTCAGAACAGCAAGGTCAGATTTCTGCCCGTCGCAAACATGTCCGCTTGCTCTTATTCACATCTGCCCTGCTGTCATCCAGCCCACCTGTGTCCGTCTGTCACATTTTTATTTGTGTCATACCCATTTCCTCTTTTAGTGGCGTTGCATCTGCCATTAGACCTCTTTCTCTAAAAAAAAAAACAACACATCAATACGTGTTTCAAGCTCATGGTTTAAGTAATTGTGTCCTCCTGCAGCTGTAGATAGACCAGGATCAAACCTGCCTCCTCTGCCTCTCTCAGATGCCCTTTTTTCCTTTTTTTGGGGGGTCTAATTGTTTATCTTTTTTGTGTCTTGTCTGATTGTGTGTGCTTGCATGTGTTTGTGTGTCCTGAAGCTCTTTCAGAGCAACAGGCGTAGGCCGGAGCGTGAGGTTGAGTGTGACCTCACCACACGTTTACTCAAAGATGTCGAAATGGACCAGGTACTTTCCTTCCCATTCAGTGTTGCTATTGGTCTGTCGGCAGGAAACTCAGCCTTCTCTCCACTGTGAGCTGCTCTGAGCTATTTAAACAGGAAGCTTCAGGCAGGAAGTCTGCCTTAACGCTCACTTGTAAATAAAGCAGGTATGGCTAGACATGATAACTGGCATGAGATTTTTTTTGTTGTTTTTGTATCTGCTCAAAGCCTGAGCTTTTTTAATTATGTAGAATTTTTGGTTCTATTTGAATATGTGGAATTGCATCAGAGCAATTAAAGGCTGAATTCCCTGTTTACAACACTGGACAAGAGGTGCAGGCTGTGTTTATCACTTTGCATTAAATGGTTGTTTTCCAGCGCATGTCTTTCCTGCTTTTCCTCCAGTTTTTTTTTACTGCTCTTCCATGTGACTGGTGGTGCTTGTGTAAAAGATCTGGCTCTTGTCCTGGAGCTTGATGCTGATTAATTTCCAGCAATAGCTGGAAATTGCCTCAGTTCTTTTTTTTTTTTTTTTTTAATGGTTGGCTTTGGTTTTTGCATGCTGGGACCTATCGGTAATTAACAAAGAGGTGATTGTTTATTGACTGGTGCAGCAATTCATTTTACTTAGACCCAGCTTGTTGCAGTGATAATGGTGGGCTTCCTCTTGCACTTTTACAGATAACCAGGATGTAAATCCTCGAAATATCTGCGCAGACTGTGATTTGCATTGACATGCATTTGTGATATCTTTTTGTGGCCTTTCTCGTCAGCTCATGAGGGTGCAGATTTTTTGTTATGCACTTCCACAATCAACTCCGTGTTTTTTCACGCAGGTGTGGGAGAAAGGATCAGACAGTATTACAGTTCATGCTTTGGGCGTCCTCACAGCTATAATGAGCAACTCGCCGTCTGCTAAGGTAAGGCCCTTCTTGTTTTTTTCCTTGTCTCCTACTTTTCAATGTGTTTCCAATAAAAAGTCAACTAACAGCTTTAACAATGACTGCTGAAATGAGTAGCTGTTGAGGAAAGCTGCTTCATATTCATGCATTTCCTTTTTTAAAAAAAAGTGTGCCAGCTGTTGTAGTTATCCTCTGTAGAGCAGCTTTCTCCAACCTATTTCTGTTCCCCTTCCTCTCAGGAGGTTTTCAAGGAGAGGATTGGCTACTCCCAGCTGTTTGATGTGTTAAAAAGTCAAGGTCAACCCACCAAAAGGCTGCTGCAGGAGCTGATGAACATGGTAAAACCCCGTTTTTCTCTTTACCCATCTTATTGGACCCTGCTCCAGTTAAAACGGTGTTAGTGCTAATTAACCTGATTATTTCACCTTGTCTGAATCTAATCTTCACTCTCTGTCTTTTGTCCAGGCGGTGGAGGGTGAACATGCCCATGCTCATCACCTGGGCATCAGCAACGACCAGCCTTTGCTGCTGCTCCTGCAGTGGCTGCCTGATCTGTCCGGTCAGAGAGACCTGCAGCTGCTGGTGGCTCAGTGGCTGGCCGCGGTGTGCGGCGGCTCCCTGTCCTGCCGCACCGTGGCCGTGGAAGCTGGCATGGTGGGGGCTTTGCTGCAGGTGCTCTCGCAGCCCCAGAGTCTGGACAGGCAGTGTGCAGATGCCCTGCTGGGCCTCCTGCAGGACTTGGGCTCTCTGTGTTTGAGACCCGAGGAGCTGAAGAGCCTCTTACGACTCCTCAGGGTGGATCAAGACAAGGGTGTGGCGAAGGGGACGGTACACCCCTACTCTACTCGCATCATACGTGTGCTCTCAGCGATGGCAGCCAGAGAAGGCAGGGACAGTGCTCTACAATATTTTGATCTCACACCCCCCATGGCAGGCATCATGGTGCCGATGGTCCAACGCTGGCCGGGCAGCGGGTTCGCGTTTCATGCCTGGCTCTGCCTCAACATGGACTTTCCATCCCATCACTCAGAGTTCTCTAACAACCGCAAACCCGCCAACTCCAGCATGGGGACCCAGCACGATATGGGGAAAGGACCTCGGAGGAAGCAGCTTTACAGGTAGAAAGACACATTTCTTTAATCATAAGTTTGGTTTCAGCTTTTGTATTGACAACATAGAGACGTCTGTTCTTTTGTAAAGTTTCTTCACAGCAAGTGGAACTGGACTTGAAGCTTTCTTTACCATGGAGGGGGTCTTGGTGGTGGCTGTCTGCACTAAGAAAGACTACATGGCTGTCGCTTTGCCAGAGTATCCGCTTGTGGACTCGTGCTGGGTGAGTGTGTCCGGCTTCATTTCTGTTCAGGAGAAAATCAAGTGTGTGATTTTTATTTATTCTGAGCTCCATTTAAAATGAGCGTAACCTTTGATGTCATCCTTATTCCAGCACTCAGTGGCTATTGTTCACATCCCGGGCCGCCGTCCTTTCGGTCAGAACGTGGTTACGATCTACATTGATGGGGAACAGCGTAAAACCGCTCAGCTTCGCTTTCCATCTTTCGGTGAGGTAAGTGAAACCGCGTTCTGATCTGATATGCACTGTTTGATTTATTGAAATGTTTCTGTTCGTCTAACTTATTCTGCCTCTCTTCTCCTGACTCTGCAGCCTTTTACTTCCTGCTGCATCGGCTCTGCAGGCCACCGGACCACTACCACCACCACCTCTCCAAACCTTCCCATGTCCTTCACCTCCTGTCCGTCTCCTGAGTTCGCTTTCCCCTCCCACGCACCCTCCCTTATCCGTTCCCAGTCCTTCCCAGCATCATTCGCTGGAGGCCGATGGGGTTCTTTGGCCGACTCTCCCGTGCACACCATCCCAGCTGGACTGCAGGACACAGAGTGGGGATCGCCCACATCTCTGGACGGGCTCTTGGGCACCGCCTTCATCTGCCACGAGGCTCTGCAGGCCACGCAGGCGCGAGCTCTTTATGCTGCAGGTCGGTCACGTTCTGCCACAGCACAAATGTTCATAAACTCCGGGAACTATTGACTTTGTCATTCGCACCAGTCAAATGTTCACACCAGTTGTGAAGAAAATCTCAGGGCTCCGGTAATGAAAGATTAGTCTTTCATATGTTAAAAAGAAGAGTATTTTTTTCTTTTTTCCCTTTGCACATACAAGTATCATTTGCATAACTTCACAACTTACATTGCTTTCTGTCGCAGGCCCCAATCATGTGTCATTATTCAAACCGGATGGAGAGTTATCTGATCTCAACAACAAGCTTCTGCTCTACTACACTCCACAGGTGACTCAATGAAGCTGGTGGAAAACACAACTTAGCATCACTCTCCTACCAGCTGCTCTTCTTGTTTACACACATGTGTGTGTGTGTGTGTGTTTTCTTCAGGCATTTAAGAGTCAGATATGTCTGGACTTGGCACCCAATCACCTCTACGATGGCAGACTTACAGGACACCAAGTGGTGAACTGGGACATTAAGGTGACATTCAATGATGCTCTTACATAAAATGTTTTTACTCTTTTGTCTTTTCTGTTTAGCTGCTTTGGGTAGATTTACTTTAATCAAGCCTTTTCTAATGAAAAAAAAAAAAAAAGATTTAGGTCAAATTGAAGCTCATGCATTTTTCCTCCCCCTCCCCTTCCCTTCCGTGCAGGATGTTGTAAATGTGGTTGGAGGTATTGGGGTTTTGCTGCCTCTGCTCGAGCAAGTGTGTGAGGCTGAGCAGGTTTACAACGGCAGCCAGGAGACCTCAGACTTACTGGGACCAGAGCTCACCTCTTCCAGAGGCCCCGCTGCCATGCTGCTGCCTCTGAGCAAATCTGCAGGTCAGATGTTCATGTGATATCTCACTGAAATTCCAGAAAGTTTGGGGTTTGCTTACTTAGCTGATGGTAGCGGGTGCATGCTTTTACATACTAAGAGCATTAAACACCACTCCTGTTTCTGTGCTGAGGTGGAGTCATTCATCTAACTTTTATATTGAGACAAACCTATCTGCTTTCATAAGTATATTAGATATGTTTCTAGTCAGTAAAGAGCTTGTGTTTAAACCTTGAAGTATTGAAAACAATCTTTTTCTTTTCTGTGGTGCGTTGTATGCAATCTGCTAAATGTAAAAAAAAAAAAATTCAGTTCAGTTTTAACAAGCGGATTTGCAGGTAAGCTTGAGCCTGTTCACATTTCATGATGCAATGACAAACAGGAATTACTAGACACACAGTAAACATTACACAATCAAAGCTTCATACTGAGCTCCTGGAGGAGTAGCATTTCAGAAACCCACTACACAATTCTAACAAACTAAACGGGAATTAAACATACATAAATGACAGCAGTTATCTGACATATGACTCATGTGGAGATGCGATGATGTCTATGAAGTGCTTAGTAATGCATGTCTGTGGGTAACACAGGAAATCTTAAACCTTGTTTTGCTCTATTTTTTTTTTCCTTCAGAGGGCCGATTAGAGAGAAACTGCATTGCTGCCTTCCTGCTGATGGTAAAAAACTTGATTCATCATCATCCTGTCAATCAGGAAAGCCTATTTCAGTGCCACGGACCAAGCATCATAGGTGCCATGCTCAGCAAAGTGAGTGCCCCCACATGTCAGACTGGCCCAGAAACTAACCAAGAAAAGAGCAGATTTGCATCTGACAGTGAATCTGACCTTTTTCCATCCCTTTGCGGTGGTATAATTGCTGTGTAATGAATGGGTCTGGTGTTGGCGAAACAGCAGGGGTCTGTCAGAGTGACAGCATCAAATGTGTGTGTGGGAGAACTCTGAATGGGAATAAATGATGGCAGCTAAAAAAAGAACAAAAAACTTGTATTGAAAGCAAAATTCGTGAGAATTTTATGCATTGTTTTAAGGAGTGGGCAGGATTCTCATCTGCTTTATGTTGCAGTGGAGCTGAAGAAGCCTCTGACTGAGCACACTTCCTTTTGCGGTGGACTTGAACAGTTTTTCTGAATTTTGAATGAAATGTGAAGTATTGCTACATCTCAGGAGAGCTTATTTACTCAATTAGCTGCAACACATCATTACATTACTGATAACGCAGTAAATCTTCAATGGCTGCAGCCAGTCAAGTGTTGGATGGGTGCAGCAGGATATGTTGCAATATACTGCATACTAAGGTGGAGCATCCTGTAAGGAAATTACTCGATGTCCTGATGCTCACATGAGGTGTCCAGATCTGGATGTGAAAAAGACCAGAAAACCCCTCATAATATACAGAGTAGGCAAATATTTGAAATTTATATAAACATGAATGTCCGGAACACCTGTGGAGGACCAGGAGAGTCTTCGAAAAAGCCATTCAGCATTTTCATGATGATTCACATCAATTAAATTAAACCAAAAAATCAAACTTCCAAAGGCTTTGCAAATGCATTTACAAAGGGGTTTGAAAATACGCAGGGAGAATGGAAATGGAAAAGGGAATTACTGTTTTTAAATGTATATGTAAAGGTCTTTCTAACCAGGTTTATAGATGGGTCATTTAATTTTTGTTGAATTTCAAATTATATTTAATAATATATATTCTTATTTCACAATTAATTAATCATCATGTAAATGCTGTATTGCTTTTTCGAAGTCTCTCCTGGTCCTCCATACTCATTAGCTTAAAAATGGCTAAAATAGACTCATATCCTGCGCAGAGGCAGGCTCAAATAACTGGACACACAAAGTAAGAAAAAAAAGCTCACAAATACTATCTGTCTGTGTGTTTTGCAGGTTTCGGGCAATATGATGGACATGAACGTTTTAATGGCTTGTCAGCTGCTGCTGGAGCAGGTCTTCAATGAGGGCAACAGCCCACTTCTACAACAACTCTACCAGCACCTGCTCTTCAATTTCCGCATCTGGACTAAGAGCCATTTCGCTGTTTGTTTGGGTAAGGCACAAGCAGCCCCCGTAATGCACCTGGAAAGCTTTTCATGTCTGCCGAAGCCACTTGTTTACACACTCTGAGACTGAAAGGAACCAGAGGAAACTTGAGTAACAATAGGGCAGAGATAGAGCGCGGGTTGTGGGTGGGATTAAAAGCAGCTCGTGTCAGAACCCTGAAAATGACTGCACTTCTTCAACCCAATCTTACATAATGATTTGACATTTCTAAATGTCAGCCTGAGAAGAGATGAAAACAGTATTCCTTTTCTTCCAAAGCACACGTTCAGTACCTGTCATCTGTGATCAACAAAAGCAAGCAGCGCATGAGGAGGAAATATGGAGTTCAGTACATTTTGGACACCATTCGCACATATTACAGGTAACCTTTCACAACACGATGCGCACAGCTGAAAGTAATTGAAACCACAGCTGAGCTGAGTGGGTTAAATATTTCATTCACATCTCTTTACAATTTATCTGGTCACAGTGTGGAGAAAGATGGCAGCTCTCTGTCTGACGAGAAGCAGACCATTCAGACGGCTCTGTTTTCCCTGCTGAAAGATTTTCTCAAGTCTCCCTCGCCGGAGGAGCTTCACATCATCCTCGGTTACATCCTGACTGCTGGGGAAGAGCAACAGGTAATACTCTAATGTTTTATAGCTGTTTTTATTCAAGGAGTTTACTATCACAATCATTTGGCCTTTGCTTTCAGTGGGAAAATGCGTTACTGGATTGCAGCTGAAAAACTCCCTGTTTTTCTGAGTTTTATGGCAGACGTCTCGTGTTTTTGGCAGGAATTTTCTTGCAACAACTTCAGCCTCCCACGTCCATAATTTTTGTTAACTGATCGGCTCTTCTGCTGTCTGTCAGGTGGTGAAGGCCTTGGATGTGCTGTATGAGCTGCTGAGAAGCAGCCCTCCCCGTGAGCAGGTGCAGACGGTGCTGCTGGAATGGGGAGTGGAGCAGCTGTACTGCCTGCTGCTCACTCCAACCTTTGGAGATGAGGCCAGAGAGAGGGTATTCAGGGTGAGGGAAGCCGATCTGACCTCTTCATCATTGCAGGAATGATTGTAATGATGATCCCTTGTGTTGTATCATCAAAATGGGGCAAATTCCTCTGTGCAGGTTTTATACAAAATCCTCAAGACTGAGAAAGTGTCAGAGCGCAACAAGCAGCGCATCAAGCTGAAGGATTTTGGCTATCTGGGACTGGTTTGCTTTCTCGAAGACATTCCCGTGACCATGACGACTGTGCGCTGTCTATATGAGCAGGTCCTCGCTACAGGTAATACAAAGAATATTGTTTTCTTATGCTCAAGGCTGAAACAGCAACAACATCGCTAAAGAATTTGTCAATGCACAATAAGATAGGTTGTACAAACGGAGGAAATTTAGCTCAATTGTTTGCCTCCTCAGGAGTGGTCCACCAGCAAAAGTCAGTCCAAGAGCAAAGAGTGACATAGTCTGCAAGTTCACAAAGGAACAGAGAGTAACTTCAAATAAACTAAAACATGTTTTCACATTAGCTGAAGTTCGTACGTGAGTCCGACATCAGATGAACACTGAACATCTGAGAATAACAGCGACTCTTTCAGTTTGCTTAAGATCACACAGACCTTAAAAAACAAGCTTTTATGAATGGAACCGAAATATACGGTGTTGGTTTAGATAAGAAGTGCGAGGTTTAGATACGTGATTGTATCATAGTTTGGGCATGTTTTGTTGCATCACAGCCAAAACAGCTCAGCAAATCTGATGAGTGAATTCAGAATTATGACAGCAAATTTAAAAAATATATCAGAACATTTGTGAACTATATCTCATGACACAGATGTTGCCTTGTTACAAAAATAAATAATAGGCAAATCTTTTTAAATGGCTCAGCCAAAGTGTGAATCTTAATTCAACAGAAATGTGAAGGAACTGTAAACAAGCAAGTGTTTTTAGCTGAAGTTGTTCTGTACTGAAGAAATCCTCTCGAATCTGATGTGCTGGGCTCATCAATAGTTAACAGAAAAATTTAAACTTTGCACCATTTGTGATGAATTGATGAAGTGATTAATGGGATGAGCAGCAGAGTGGAGCAAATGTGTCGCACATGAGAAACGGCTTATTCTGTGATTGACTCTTGTTTTGTGTTGTTTATTGAATTGGATGATTAAAGTAAAGTAAACATACATACATACAGTTAATTCATTTAACAAAAATGGGCCCCAAATGTACACAGATGAACCGTACACAACCACAGCACCCCTTCACCATCACACTGCATCTCTTTTTGCTGTAGCAGCTAACATGCTCACTAGTGCTGTAAATCAGGCACTTGGGGTACCAGAGGCTCTAAACAACAGAGCAGAAAAGAGCTGACTCTGAATCACACGTCTCATACTAATCCAAACAATGATTAAAAAGAAAGCAGAAACAAAGTAATGAAATGACAAGTTGGCTGTGTATTCTATAGCTGAACATGGCAATAAGACAATTACAAAGAAAACGAAGCGAGGCTTACACAAACAACCTTGTACAGCCAAAGGATCTAAAAACCCCTATAAATCATTCATGATGGAAATAAAGTCTCTGAGAGCTTATTTATGCTTTGATTAATGGGAACCTGCATAAACACATTTTCTGCTGTCCCACAGATGCCAGTCCTAATTTCAGAGACCTCTTGGCCGTGGTGTGTCTGTCCCATCGAGCTGAGCTCACCGTTCGACTGGATGTCTGCCGCAAGGTCAGTCTGCTCGCCCAGAAACCAAAACAGCTCAAGTGAAATTTCAAATGTAATGTTTCATCATAACCAAATGTGTGATCTAAGTGACAAAAAAAGCTCTGTTTCTGTTCCTTGCAACAGCTGTTCCATCTGATCTACTCTAACGAGGATTATGTGAGGCAGCTGGCCAAGCAGCCCGGCTGGCAGGATGTTCTGACCAAACTCTATGTGAAAGAGTCGTACAAGTTCAACGCCGCCAGCATCGCGGACCCCAGCACCCACGGCTCCTTTGGGCCCAACTACCGACCCAGACTGCGCAGAGATCAGTCTCTGGTCATCGAGGACGCACGCACGGACATCTATCTGAACTACCGCAACTCACAGGACATCGAAGACGAAGAGGAGGAGGATGAAGGCGGCCAGCGGGACATTTCTGAGGGATTCTCCGATTTATCTCAGTCCCCTCCCAGCGGAGGTGGAGGCCCGCTGAAAAACTTTGCGGGCTCCCTCCATTTCAAGCCATTTGACTCAGTGGATCAGGGGAGCCACTCGTCCTCTACCTCCAACGCGATTGATATTACCTCATCTCGACCTGAAGATGAGGGAAGAGGCTACCAGCCGCTCTCCCCCTTTGGGTCACCCTTTGATTTGGAATTAGGGGGGGTGGGGGAGACTGGCACGCATACGCCTGCAGGGAGTCTGACCAACACACCATCTCCTCTAGAGCAGTGCAAACCATTTTCACCCCTCAGACCCAGGAAAAGCTCCAGTTTGTCCAACGTGCTGGACGACACTAGTTACGGGACAGACCCGCCTACAGGAGACACCATCTCCAACACGTCCAATCCTCAGGTATCTCAGCTCCTTTTTAACTGATGTTACAATCAATGTGTCAAAACTTTTGGGATTTCATTTGTGTTGTTTTTGTTTGACCTAATTGTGTATTTCAGCAGACCCCTGAGGAGGAGCTGTGCAACCTGCTGACCAACATAGTTTTCTCGGTGCTGTGGAGCGGCAGCGGGGCCGAGGGGGCAGAGGATGTGGTGTGGAGAGAGAGGGGGCAGGTGTTTTCTGTCCTCACCAAACTCGGCTCCTCTTGCCAACTGGTACGCCCCCCCGATGAGATCAAACGCAGGTCAGAGATGCTGATTTTGAAATTTTTAAAAAGTCTAAATATCACGAAACAAGGTGTTCAAGGTTACTCTTGTGTTCCAGCCTTTTGGAGATGATGCTGGAGTCATCCCTGTCAGACCTGAGGGACGCCCAGGGGGTGTCCCTACCTTTCTGTCCCAGCCTGGTCCGGCTCCTCAGGCTGCTGCAGGACTTCCTGTTTGCAGAGGGTACTGACAACCAAACATTGTGGAGTGAAAAGGTAGAATCATTACATTTTCTTGTGCTGTTGGCCCATTTTAATGAGCCCCTGATTATGTCTGTCTCTGTTCTTATTACAGGTCTGTCTCAGAAAATTAGAATATTGTGATAAAGTTCTTTATTTCCTGTAATGCAATTAAAAAACATGAAATGTCATACATTGTGTATTCATTACAAATCAACTGAAATA
>JAVQJG010232739.1:0-19165 GCA_036024015.1 Craterocephalus amniculus | reverse complement strand
ATATATAGCTCCTTTCAGAAAAACAAACACACACAGAGAGACACATTTTAAAAAAACCATAGAAAATCTATATATATATATATATATATATATATATATATATATATATATATTCATATATTCCTTTATGTTCATTTTAGTCCTTAAAATACAAACAAAAGGCAGCAGGCCAGAATTGCAGGGCATCCATAATTTATTGGACGTAAACAATGGTGGATTTATAGCTTAAATGACTTATGACAACATGGAAAAGCACTTCTGGGGAGCCATGTAGGACCCATTAGCGACCAGCTGGAAACATGAATTCTTTGCAGAGGTGCTTTAAATATGCTTGAGCTCTAATACAAAATGAAAACATGGAATAGATTTTTGTACTATTAAACACCCAAAGTGTCATCCTCTGAACTACTGCCAATACAAGCTGCAGGAGGGAAGTACTAACACCTTTTCACAAGAGAATAAATGGTGGGCCGAATTGTTTTCTTTTGCAACCCACAAAGTCTTCTTCAGAGCGAAAGCGAGCGGATGGTGCGATTACATGCCACACTTTTAACCACTGGTTGCCACTTCTGGTTATACTCAGTCACTAAACAGATACTTTTATTTCTTCTTCATGGTTTTGGTGATAAGTTCAGATTATTGGGGTTACAAATGAAAATTTCAAGGGTTAGGAAAACGATCATGGTTAAGGCTGAAATACGTCCTTTTCACAGCACAATTATCACTTTAACAGATACCATGCTTGTTGCCTTGATACTATCACAATTTCCAGTGTCAGTAGCTTCTTCCAAAAACAGTTTGATGTTCAGTTCATTCCTTATTATTTCAGACAGAAATATATTACGCAAAGAAAGCTATAACCCAAAAGACAGTGCATCATTTCTGTGGTTCTCATTCAGTCAAACTTTTGGTTTTAAATCACCAAGATGGTGTTGAGCTAAATGCAAAAGTCAAGGTTTTAAAAGCACAAACCCACAAATAATGAGCAACATCTCTGTGGTCAAGTCCATTTGTTATTCAAGTTCCTTTCTTGGACCTAAGCCTAAGAAGAGTCATACCAAAGCCAGTTTTACTGAGCAGTGGATTATTCCAGATATTCTAGGGCCCATAGCGTCTCACTGAGACGGAAACCCGGGCAGTGAGGAAAAGGGTTGACTATCTATCAGCTGCTACTAACGTGACTAAGAACATTCATGCTTTATCTCTCCTGTCTGACTACTTCCTGGTGTATTGTGTTGTTTCCTGCCCAGACTGTACTTAGCTGCTGAACAACATCGTGGACCGTAATCGATGCGGAGGTCTCACAGGAATGTGCCATACTTCATATGTGGCACTTTCTGTAAACATTTAAAAACAATGTCTTTGGTGGTGACTCACATTACCTATTAAAAAGTTAGACCAACCCTCTGACTCCCCTTAATCTGTCCTGTCCCTCCTTATAAGTCAATGTTGACGTTAACACTGTCCAGACCACTGAGGTGTCATGCACACTTGCGGAACCTTATATAGAAGCCATTAGAGGTTTATGATAGGTGCATGAGTACCATCAGCGGGTGTGAGCCGACATGCAGATTCTCTGTCATGTTGCTGATGTACAAGTCACCGCAAGGTCACAACGAAGTGGTCTGCAGAGGGTGGTTGGTATTAGCTCACACCTTTTCTGTGAATGAGTGAGGGTCAGCGATAGAGTAGCAGCAGGACATGTAGCTGAGGGTGAAGAAGGATATAGCATGTCCTCTAAATCTCAAGCTGAACATGAAAAACAAACAAACAGAAAGGAAGTGAGACTGCCTGTATTACTGTAACTTCAGATTCTTCCACTTTCTATTTGACTGAGTGATGAACTTTGTTACTTATTCCAAAATGATCTACATCTTGTGACTTCTTGAAATATATGGGCTAATATTTATTAGCAGCAAATCATCACGCGACATGTAGATTTAACTTAAATTTTCATTGAGATTCGGAAGAAAGCATGTATGAAAATGTCAGGGTGAAAAACTAGACTCAGGTATTTTTATTACTGTCGATTCCAACTCTGGGACATGTCTACGGAAAATCTTTTTAATAGGCTTTTTGCCTCTGCGGCCATCAGTAAGCCTCCACACTGAATCTGACACAGCTTGTACAGTTATTCTCCAGGCTCTATAATTCAAGCAGCCTGTTCTGTTGGTAAAATAGCTTGTTATTCTTGTCTTTTGTTCTGTCCTGTCAAGGTTTGTCCATGTCCAAAGCTCAGAGCCAGCCAGGGCCCAGGCACCTTTGTTTAGCCAAAATGTGTGGAAATCACATTTATTGGGAATATTTGGCACATCTAAAGAGCTCCTGCTGAATTATTGAAAGCCATGTTCCCAGTGTTAACGTGTAACAATCCCAGTCTTCCTGCATTTGTCTTCAGGAATGTTATGTTTTGTTGCTTTTCTTCAAAGGAAAGGGGACTCATTTCACACCATAGTTAGCTTACGTCACATGTTTTTGTGGCAAACGTGTTGATGTCAGCATCCGACACCAAGCTGAATGCTTTCTTTATGAGGAAAAAAAACAAACGTCACCTTCATTCTGCTTTAATGTGGAATTTACACATCACGGCTGTGATTATTACACTCTAACCACAGCCATTACAAATGTTCTTTCTTGAACACACATTACACTCATAGCTGTAAATGTAGGCTTTAGGCTTAGACCACCTACACATGCAGCAGCAACAGTGTCTTCCCTGCAGAGAAAAAGATGACAAAATATACATTTATAACAACAAAGTGTCAACTCTTGTTTCTCTCACAGTAAAATTTCTGCAGTGGAACACCCATGTAGGAAACAACAGGAAGATATCATCTTACAAAGTGGTTAGAGACTCATAAAACAACCACAGGAGATGAGAGGTTGGCATTACACAACCAAATAAACATTGTTCATTGTTTTATCTATATTATTTATTGGAAAAGAAAACTTTTCTAAAAGACTGCCAATTATATAAAACCCAACAACTTCCATGCGACCAGTCATCTCCTTTAATTGCATGGTCTCAGAAAAGATCATGAGTTGATTTTCTCTTCATCTCAACATGAAAAAATCCATTTCGTGTGACCTTTGTGTTTCTTGAGTCCAAATAAACTAATTCATTTAGAAAAAGACGGCTTTGTTTTCTTGAGATCACATGACAATAATGAGTTTAAATATAACTAATTTTTACGACCGCATTTCATTTCAGCTGTTATGGCTGCTGGAGATGATCTCTGACTAAACAGAGCCAAATATGTAGTTTTGTCATCTCAAACGCAGCCATCAGGTCCTCCAATGAATACTGAGAAAGCAACTTACATTATTATATAATCATAATAATATCAATAAAATACTTGACACATGAGCTTAAAATGAACATTTGTTGGCATTTTTGGCTCACTGTGAGTATCTGATTTATCAAAAAAAGTAATTAATCCAGGTAAAAAGCGTAAAGTTATGGTCCTCCCTCAACCTTTCTGCAGGGGTCCTCATGCCTCCACATGATATAAAATGAATCGTCTGTTCACATCCACAAGGGTCTATGTTGACCCCCCTTGAGCTTCTACAAGTAGCCCATAATTTGTATTTCTGACTGCATGCTTGACTGTGCAAGAGCCAAGAACCCAAGACATGAACACACACAGACATTTTATTATTTCCTGTCATGCGGTGGCTATTCTTCCCAACACTCACCTGAGGAATGTGCTGTCTTCTCATGCAGATTTATATGCAGCTTATCTTCTGCTCTAATATTCTATTTAACTGAGTTTACACTGTTGCAGACCACTGACAATCTAAATAAACAAGGGTGACTCCTCCATTTCCAGAATCCCTCAGGAAGTGACAGTGTTCATCCAAGTGTTGATTCATCTCTCTGACCAGGAGGAAATTTCTCACACCAAAGAAGGACTGACCATTCATGGAAATACCTTTCTTAATAAAAAAAAAAGAACCAGCTGAGCATCAGCAACCAATGTTTGTGTGAAAATTCTGATTCATTCTTCCTAATGACTTCCCGTGGAAGAGATGGCGCTGCCGGCGTCTTGTGACTCAGTTCTTCTCCCAAATGCAATTCTAAATAAGGCAGCGAACTCCTCGGTGCTGTTTATCAGCTCTCTCTGGTACTCGCTGTCTCCTCTCATGACCTGACACACTGCGACTAAGTCACAAAAGGATGAAATGCAGCCTCTGTTTTCACACATGACCAACATTTCCAGGAGAGGAGAGGAGAAGAGAGAAGAGGAGAGGTCTACTGGACTTGACATCTGATTCACAAAATGATGCCGATGAATCATCTGATGTCCCAATGTCCCAAATTACACAAGTACTCTAGCCTTTCCCCTCTACTCCCATTTCACTTTTCGCAACTTCTTGGCTCCTACGTCTCCTCCAGCTCTTTGCTGCCTTAGCCGAGTTCAAAGTTGAAGCCGGGTGGTTATCCGCGTGTGCATGTGATTGCAGTTAGGAGCTTTATCCTTCAGGACAAATCGATTCAATATCAAGCAGCAGAAACTAATCTCCAATGCTGAGCAGGCCCTGTTTTACAGACTTATCTCCGTTAAGTGTTTTGCTGACGTTCTTTTTATCAGCCAGCAGCGCTAATCTTGTGAGTGGATGGTGAAATCTCAGATACAACAGGGATTTAATGCTCCTACCAAAGCCTGGCCCCCGAGGGCAGATGGCGGTTAAAAGTTTGTTATCGGCACAGTTCTTTAAATCTCTCTTTTTCAGCCCATTTTCTAGCCTCCTCTTCTCCTTCGTCACTCCTCCTGAGGTTCCCTCTGGAGCGACGGACTGAAAGCCTCACTCCTCATGTGAAATGTGTCTGGTTTCTATTAGTGATTTGGCTCGGGCCTCTGTGCGCTCTGTCTAGGTACAGGAGCTCTTAAGGCAGAAATTTCCCTTTTTTACAAGACAGCCCCCATCCCTCATTCTGTCCCTCTCATTTTGACTCCCCTCATTTTACCCCCCACTGTACCGCCCCTGCAACAAGGGAATATGAACAACCCGGAACATTTGAGTCTCCCTGTGAGTTCGTGTGTGTTAGCGTGTTTCCATGAGTAAGAAGCGGAGGCTGGACTCCCAAAGGAGCTGCCGTCATGGGTGCGGTCAGCCTCTTTTTCAACAGATCCACCTCAGCTCATCAGGATTTGGCTGAAGTGCAGCCACTGGGGAGATGAATTACTCGTAGACTAAATAGTTTGTTGTCTTCGTAATACCCCATGTGGACAATAATGATGCATGTGTGAGGAAAAAACGCAGGAAAAAATTGTTCTGGTGGGAGGATCAGAGGAAATAGTGGATTAGGTTTGTCATAAGTGGTGTAAATGGGGGGCAGGGATGTTAACCATTTGCAAAGCAATTCATAAGTTTGGTTTTTCTCTTTTTTGTAAGACATTCTTTAAATTTTCAGCAACATCTGGCTGCTTTGCCAAAGGATGCTATGCTGTGATTAGAAAAATATGCAAAAATAGCAGGGTTATTGCTTTTAAAGTTGACCTGGAGCAATTAGTTAACACACGTTCTTCATTTCTAAGGACTTTAAAAGGTTTTGAGAAGGAGGTTCAGATATTCTGCTGATTAGTCAGATTCTAACCTGATATATTTTATAATATTTCTGGTTAGTGATTGCGTCCTTCATTAGAGCCTGCATGCTTCCATTCCTGCTTCAACAGATGCTTCCTTATATCGTAGTCGTGGCACGGGTCATGCTGATGATGTTCGTGTGACGGAGAGAGGAGAGGTTTTGGATGAAAGCTGACATACTGGCCCTTTGTCTCAGCTGAGAGGCCTCCCTGCTGATGACACAACCATGCAGACCTCGCTGTCTGCACTGTGGAAGTCGGGCTTTCCTCCGCTCATAATGACTTATTTCCAGAGCAATGATGTCAGGTATTGTAACATTTTGAACCATAACCTCTCACAACCGAGTAAAATCAGCACATGCTTAGCAAAAAATGGAAACTCTCGTCTAGCTTTCTGCACTCCGAAGGACCCGGACATTTGAAGCTGAGAAATTTTGATTGAAAACATGTTAAAGATATTTTATCAAAGTCAAATAACTCTTTTTGATGCAAGGCTCTGGCTCAGGCTCTGAAGATGTGACTCTTTTTTTTTTAACTATCACACATCAGTCTTATGAAGCTTTCCACAGAGGGTCAAAGACTTTTTTAGGCAGGCAGAATGAACTCAGTGTCCAGACTGTATCAAGGTGTTTGGATGATCCACAATCCCATGATCAATTCCATGATCCCTGGAGGCAGAAAGGTGGGGAATGGGGGGGCAGAATTCCACAGGTTCCCTCTGGTTCACCTCCGTCTACCAGGTGTTCATATCCCTCAAAATACCTATTGATAAGAAAAGATTTGACATGATATCAGGACAATGAAATGCAGCGTCACAAAGGAGCAGCCCAATGCATCTGCATCCGAAACCCGGCTCACATCTTTTTCTCTCACACGACATCACAGAGATGCTTGAGTAAGGCAAGCTGAGTTACTTCATGAGAACAAGAATGAATTGTTCCTTATTTACCTCAGGGTGGCCTGCACTCTTTGCTGGTGTTCACCACATAAAAAGTTAAAGATTCAGACTGAGTCAATAAAAAAAACAGCAAGAGTAACAGTAAGAGCTAGTCAGGAAGTGTTTCTGTACAGATGTAAATATACATCTGTATCTTCAGTCTGTGACTCCCCTCCTACTCATGTCTGCTGTCTGCGGGCTGTGCCCCAGAAACATCTGGTGGGGGTGGAGGGGGGGGAGGGGTGTTGATTCTGCTGACTCGTACATTGCAGTGATGCAATACTAACTAAGTATTATGATATTCCTAAAACAGTGACTTTCTGTGAAGTCTTGCTGCAATTTCTGAAGATGGGAACAAATGAAAAAGGATTTTGGTTCATTATTTGTGAATAGACTAACTGGTAAAGTAAACGAGTGAATGACTGCTGTTACTTCAGTACATCAAAACTTGCTATCTAGAGCTTTTGCTATCTTTATGCCTCAATTATTTTTTGTTAATCATTTTTAAGTGCATTACCACCAACAGCTATCTTGTGTGAGGTAATCCAGAAATACTATAGTCCTTTTAATTAAATGAGTTTCCTCTCCTGTCCAGCTGCTGCTCAAACCACAGAGGATGGCATGCAGCTGAACCTAGTGTTGAACTAGCCAGCATCCTTAGACCAAAAGAAAAAAATAGTTAATTCAGGATCTGAAAAGCTAGTTCTCAACTGGTTTCTAAAAATAAGGGTTCTTCACAAACCATGACATCATCAGTAGCAAAGGTTGGGTTTACCTGAATGTCAGACCAAATAATGAATAAGCATGAAGATCAGAAGGTTCTCATTTCACTCACACTGTTGTTTGTCCATTCAGAGACACCTTAGTAAAAATGATAGATTCCATGACCTGCAGAGAGCGTTTGTAAAAGGCTCCTAAGAGAATAAAAACAGAATTATTTCAATAAATTGATTAGATACCAACAGAAATCTAAATGTCTGGATTGACCTTTGATGTATACATGCTACACCTTTACAAGTGAAGATGGAATACTGTACCATGTAAGCAAAACGACTTGGACAAACGTGTGTCATGTCCAATTTCCAAGATGCTAGATGGTGTGATGGGTCATTCACAGCAAAGCAGGAGTGCAAAATTCATCTACCCCTGCAGCTAGAACAGAAGAAGAAGCCAATAAAGTGCCTCCTTCCAACCCTCAGTCTTCCTAATTTGTTTTTATTTCTATTTTACTGTTTCTTAATTGTTGTCATATCATCACATTCTGTTGTTATTATGGCAAATTTTTAATTATTCATCAGCAGTCTCACAAATTGCTGTTATAAGGTGGTCATACACAAAGTCAAAAGGCTAAAAAACAGTGTGCTGAAACATCATAACTGTGGTTTTCTCACAAATGCAAGAGTCAAGTTAAAATCAGGGTGCGTTTATACAGAACTGCCAAAAAGAAGAAGTCAGTCTGAGTTTTTCCACTTCTTGTTTTACAGGAGTAAGCACTATTTTGTGAAGCTGAGAATTGTTTTGAGTAATTAACACCACCCAGGATCTAAAAGAACTCACAACATCATTAGAAAGCAGTCCGGTCATAATTTTTCCAAATATTACTGACAGGATTTCAGGTAAATGTGCTCAAGATTTATTCACTAATAAAGTAAAGATAATGCATCGCAAACAAGACAAAGAGACACATACATTTAGGGAAATCTTTTAACAATTTGTTGGAAACTCTTTCATACCAGGGACTGGGAGACAGCCAGTCCAGTTAAATCTACCAACAGCCTTCACCCTGTTGTTGTACAGTTAACTCAGGCGATAAGCGTTGTTAATTATTGAGCTTTAGAAGTGTAAGTAGACATATTTTGTCAACAGAAGACAAAGTCAGAGTGGCTCCTCCTCTGTTGTATGTTGCCTAATCATTGGCTAATCATGGAAGTCATCTATAGGCTGCGGAGCCTAAATTTTCCCACCACATTCTGTGCATGTAAAAGAACGCACGCTGGGTAAAGGCACCATCATTAGCACAGCATGAGGCTATACCTTCCCTTATTTCCTTTAATTTGGCCACACCCTGCTCTAACAGTTATGTGGGTGCCTAAACCTTCCACAGTCATATACCTCCGTTAATTCTTCCTGCATGCAAGTAAAAAAAAAATCATTCATTATTGTAAATCGAATGTGACTGAACACACTTGACTCTTAACCAAATGTAGAGTAACACAAGGGAGAAAGAAAGAAAGTATTAAGGTAATGAATGAGGAACAGCTGTTCAAACCCAGCAAAGTACTTCTCTGACTCACTGACTTGTACCCCCTAATCACCAGTAACAGGAAAAAGAAAAAAGCCGTGCAGAACACAGACTTTCAGGTGACTCTACAAAGAGTGCGTTGATCCACCTGCCAGCTGCTAGGAGGGGGGTCTGACAACTCAGGAGGGCAGGCTGTGATTAGTAAGAGACTGGGAGATGACCTCCAGGCCCTGGGTGAGTGGTCACACTCTGCAGGAGTCTAATGAAGGGGCCTGAATGTAAAAAAAGGCCTGCAGGGTCAGAAGCCGATGTCAGAAAGAAACTACAGGAGCTTCTAATCTGGTGACACCCAACACAGAGGGCAGAGGCCCAGACACGTGCATGTGCATGTGCATGTGTGTGTGCATGTGTGTGCATGTGGTTTAGCTGAAGTGTCTTTTAAAGAACCAATTTACTGTAAGTACAGCGTACACTTAATCACAGTTACTATTTTTTATCTCCACCACATGATTATATGAATACTTGATGAATGGAAACAAAACATTTATCAAATTCCTCAATATATTTAACTACTTCAGCAACACAGCAGTTCAGGGACTCCTCATTATAATATTTTCATACAGGCTGCAGATATGTGTTGCGTAGGTGTTATTAAAGAAGGAACCCAACGGAAACAGCAAACTCAAAGCAGGAAGATTTTTTAACTAGGGTTACTTTAGTTCGGGTTAGTTAGGGTTACAGAGCAGGAAATCCAGAACAGTCCAAATAAATATCCAACAAGGATCCAAACAAATAGCTGACAGAAAACAAGCTGGAGCAGAACAGGCGGAAAACAAACCGCCGTGGATGATGAGGACTTAACAATGAACAAAGACGAGTTGGCAGAGAATATCTACTCAAGCAACAAACAAACGGAAAACAAGAATTTAGTAATTATCTAATTAAGACCAGGGTTAGCAAATAAAAAAGCAAACAAAATGCTCAACAGAAAGAGGTTTTAAAAAGCAGTCAGGAAACAACATCCCTTTTCAATATATGATAAGAAATATTAAAGCCACACTACTGAACTTTGGCAGATTTCCTCAGTGGGTGTAACGTCCATCGCCTCCGTAAGCTTAGCCTGATGGTGACTCTTGTCTTATCTCTAAGGTTTCTGTTGGGGATGCACAATGTATCGGCTTCGATAACTGTATCTGCAAATGTTTGTCATTTTTAAATATTGGTGTTGGTCCAATGAGTTAAACTGGGCCAATATTAACAACAGATAATTATTTCTGGCCATTTGCGTGTTGGAAGAAGGTCTGTGTTCCCCATGCACATAACCATTATAGTATTTAGCACTGTAGGCTGTTTAACTGAAGAGGAGAAACAAAGTCAGGGGTGTGGTAGTTTTTCATTGTGTCAAAAGAATATATTTTAAAAGCAGTATGCAATGCTTATAAAATCAAAGTATTGTGAGGAAGAGTCCAGAGGTTTACAAATTATGTCAGAAAGCTAACGCTGCTGATGTTAGACTTCATTTTATACAGAATTTGGTCATCTTAAACTTGAGGAAAAAAACAATATCAGCTTGCTATTGCAAAACTATTATTTTCAGTATTGGCGAAATATTTTCACAGCAGTGCATCTCTGGTTTCTTTGCTAAATCAACTTGTGGTGCACGTTCAAAACAACAAGTGTGTTGATATCCAGCTCTTAGCATGTGATGAGGTCATATGGATGAAAAACTAAATGATGCTGTAAAGTGATCCTGGAAACTAAGATGCTCCACATCTATTATACATATCCAGGAAAGTGTAAAATGAATGTCACTGTTCCATTAAAACCAGTCAGAAACATATATTTTAAGGTCAGAAAGCTGCTTAGTGCTACTTTAAAGCTTCATCAAGCTGTTAAATATCTGCAGCCACTGTGAGCACACACCATTGCCCATTTGAATAACAATGGATATTGTGTAAAAGTTCTTCAACTATAGCATATAGTTAGAACATTAGCAGATCTGTTAGTGGCCTCACAGCTCCACCTAGTTATCCTTTGTATAATTTTAATTTATTTTGAGACTCTTTGTCTTTCTTTTTGTATTTTGTTGTCAATTAACTTCTTTAAGATTAACACCATTGTTGTCTGGTTATCAGAGACTGGTGTATTGTAGAGCTGTAGACCTCCCAGTAAGGAGATTCCCGGTTCCTACAATCCAAAAACATGCATATTACAAAGATTCCTGAGTCTAAGTCGATGGTAGGAGTGAGCGTCCCATGTTTGTTTGTCTATGTGATGGATTGGGGACCTGCCCAGGACATAGCCCACTTACTGTTTGAACCACAGAAAATAGATGGGTTAGACTGTGTTTTTGCATAAATATTTCATACAGCATCCCAACATTCAAATAAACTGGGAGGTGTTTATTTTGGCTCCCAGAATTTAAAGCGAGTGTTTGCCAAATAGGACATACTCTCCTTCGATTCCTTGCTGAGAGCTACAGTACAGCGAAAGACAACATTCACACGTCCATAAGAGGATTATGAAACTGCAGCCAAATTGGAGCAGGGAACCCAATAGTTTTGCAGGGTGTGTTCGTGGTTGGATCTGTGAGCTGCAGCCTTTTCTTGTCTGTTCATTATGCTAAACAGAAGCTCTAGTAGCCAAGCTAAGAGTGGTTCACCTCTGTGGCAGCAGAGCTGAACCACTGTGGGCCCCTGAGCGAGGCCCTGAACCTCCAACTGCTCCCTGGACAGCCCACTAAAATATTTGTTAGAAATGTGTGAAATTCAGAGCCTAATAAAGTAAAAAGCATTATTCAAGAGGGAGATATCTGTGCAAATAATAGCAAAAAACAGCTGAAATGCTTCATGATTCTCTTCTGTGTGTTTTTTATTCAATTTATCAACCTGATGAATGAGAAAATAATCTAATAAGAGTGTCTGACCGTTCAAATGGCACTTTAACTTAACATCGGGAAGGCACATTGAAACAGTGGGAAAAACATCCGCTTACAAACACAGTAGCCAAAACATCCCCAAGAAGTCTGTGCCCATTTACTTAATTATTTCTTCAGGAAGATGTGCGCTAATTACGTTCTATGCCTTTGAGCTGAGAACAGTTGTTTTCAGTGCTCACTGTAACCTGAAAGAGGAAAAAAAGCATGTGGGGCTGTGGGAAACTGCACTAGAGGGTGAAGTGAGGCAGATCGAGATGTATTCATTAACCATCGTGCTGCTCTCCAGTTCATGTTACTACGCCAAGAATTTATGGCAGTTTGAACTCTTCATCTCCCTTCAGAGGTCTCACTCTCGCTTCCCAGGAGTTTTAATCTCAGGGAAGGGCGTTTAGGGTTTCTATAGAAATATTTTATCATCTCCCAGGATGTTGCCTGACATGGGAGTCAAGTAAATCTGTACCAAGATCACAGGAGTGTCCTCTGCTGTTTTTCAGGAACGCCTCATCTGTCTCTGTTAACCCTTGAAAAGCCACACAGATGAAGATCTGTGGTAATCTGATTTTTTTATGATTCCCTTCAGGGGCACGGTGGGAAAGCCTGTTCATCTCGGGCAAGTGCTGAACCATAACATTTTCTCTGAGAGCAGCTGGGAATGTCCAGTCTTTAAGTAAAGAGGAGGAAAATCCAATTCACATTTAGCAGTGTTCTGACCTCATGGTGCTGCGCAGGTTATTCGTCTTTTTCAAAGATTACTCTGCAGAGGTGACTCTGCATACCAATACTGATATATTGTAATCCTAAATAAGATGTATAAACAGAAACATGTTTTTTATCTATTTCGCACTTTGTTTGCTTTTTCAGAGATTTATATGAAACACAAATCACAGGAAAAGGAGAGTAAAACCGAAAGCAATCCAGCATTCCAGAGCTAACGCTTAACCTTGTCTTTAACTGATCTGTTATCAGTTAGTGATCGCAAGCGCGTAAAACGTTTACATCAGCTCAAACACATAAAGCAGACGTTTGAAAGGCCAAACTCTAAACGGCCTCACGTTTACTTTATTTTGTCCACATGTCGAATGGACAACGCTCAACATCCGGGTGAGCGGTTCTCTGATACTTTCCTTCTCTCTGAGGGGAATCCACTTTCCACCAAAACCCAAAGCTAAGATATAAATAATCTTAGCGCTGAAGTCATCACTGATGTAGAATCAATTTTCAAGAGTATTCAACCAGCAATGAGGGGCTGCAGTGCTATGACAAGCCTCTACATCATGCCCATCACCTGTTGGACTCATGCTATGCTTGTTTTCCCAGCAGTAACCCGAGAACGAGCCCAGCTTCCCAGCACTCATGGGCCGCAGTGAGACAGCAGGTAGAAAATAGCACTTGTCTCTGACCCAGTTCCTTAAATTTATTATGATTACAACAAAAATGTTTTGGGTATTTCTAATGTTACTTAAAGGGGTACTTTGTAACTTTTGGCCACTAGGGGGAGGTGAACTTGTAACTTCCCACAGGCCAAACGGCACTGTGGTAAAATGAAACAGTTTCCATCCTGTTGTGGAATCGTGCTGCAGACCACTCTGACCAGCTGATGGTGAAATAATTTGGATTCAAGAATTTTTCAAAGGATTTTCACCATTGAAGGATCGGGTCCTACTATTGGAGGGATGTGACTGATGCTTCTAGTTATATAGGATCCATTTGTCTCCTGGTTGTTATGGAAACATCAGTGTTAGGGCTGGGATATACTTGCTGTGTATGCAAGCGTGGCCGCAAGCACTCTTTATGGTCTGTTACATACTTGCTGTAAACTACGTAGGCACAGCGCGGCCAAAACGGTCAATACCGGAGGGTACCACTAGGCGGAGTATGCAGCATTTGTACTCTGAAGGTTACAAGCTGCCGGTCAGTTTTATTTCTGGGTTTTTTCCCCCTAACAACGAGCTGAATTTAGACTTTGAAATCGAGGAAAAGGGACTGATAATTTTACTTTATAGTAGAAACTAAAGGGGAAAAGGTCTTGCCGCCGTTAAATGTGTCAAGTCAATGTCGCAGCTCGCACACGCGTTGCGTTACCTCGGGTCAACGCATGCGGCCGATGTGCCGAACTGACATTAGTGACGCACGGCGCCAAGATGCGTACGCGTACGCGTCTCCAGCAGCAAGTATATCCCAGCCTTTAGCCTGTAGCTTATGGGACATTATAGCGTATGAAACCATAAAACTAAAGCAGCCAGTTACTAATTACTAAGTTAATACTTTGATATTTATATGAATTATAGGAAATTGTTTATTGCATAAAAACATGCTTTACTGGTGGAAAAAAAGTTATGGGAGTCTTCTTGTTAGCTTTGGTCTGTAGCCGATTGGCTTCAACTAGAAGCATTAGGCACAGATGAATCTTACTGCTGCTGTTCGGAATAAACACTGCTTGTACTGCTTGTATACTGGATAACGAGCAAATAATAAAGCTTTTAATAGATACTTTTACCACAATAACTAAAGCTGAATAAAACTAGCACAAACTCCAAGGCAAATATGGTGACGAAAGCAAAGACAACTCTGTTAGAGGAAATGAGGGGAAAAAGTGGACAAGGAGGAAAATCAAGAGTTGCATATTAACTATGTTTTCTTTTTCTATTTCATTTCACCTCATCCCAGAGTAAATATAACCATTATATCATGAAGATGCTTCTGTTTTTGAAGAAATTCTTAAGCATTAAAAACTAAATGTAGAAGTTGGTTTTGGACACTGGAAACTTGTGATGTGTTTGGGTGTGACTACTGAGTTGTTGTTTTGTGTCACTTCCTGTGTTCCTAGTTTCTGTTCTAACCGCATTTTGAAAAGTATTAATCTATACCGTTTGTTCTGCCTGCGACATATAACAGTCAAACACAGTGTTTTCTGGTTTATAATTCCTTTTGGGGATCTTTGCGTCTTTCAGTTTCTTGCTATGTTTACACCACTCGTTAGGTTTTCTGTTTTTAGCATGACTGCTAGTTCTCTCTCTCCATCTCCATTGGATTTTCTTTTGGACTCGAAAAATTGAGGACTAAACTGTCCCGCTATGTAAATACTCTGGATGGCAGTAATTTGGCCTTTAGTACTACAATGAGGAACCTTGAAACCTTGTCCTTTAACATTTTAAACAGGTTTCTATAACTTCTAGCATGCACATAGCTACCTATACATATATATATACATATATATATATACATATATATATGTATATATATATATATACATTTTTAAAAAACAATGGGGGAAGTCGGGTAGTTGCCTAAGTCTGTAATAAATTGATATTATTATAGAAAAGGAGAAAAGTCCACATCATCATTCATTCCTGGATGTCTTGTTGCTTGCAGCTCACAGTTTGATGATCCAGAAGGTTTCTGTTGCTGTAATCTTGATATGTTTGTTGGCTGCTGTTGATTCTAGTATGGCAACATATGTTTGTTTTTTTAAAATTGTGTTTCAGTCAACAACTGTAGGTGGGACCCTAGAGCAATAGAAACATAGTGCTGCTTTAACTCACAACAGAACAATTTCAGAAATACATCTATCTAAAGCATGAGCTCTGTGACACAAGGCTGCATATTATTACTTATTACATACTTATTGCCTCCATACGTCTAAATCATTGCTTTAAAAAAAAAAGAAAGAAAGAAGCAATAAAGGCTAAAGGCATTTTCTTATCAGTTTGGAACCAACCAACACCTGTAGCCTTAAATGTGGCATATCTCATAAGCAAACACCACCCTTATACCACCAATGGAAAGCATGTTCCATTCTCTAAACTCCCCATCACCAGTCTGCCTGTTTCAGCATTCTGTACAGCACACTGGAAAGTCTTATCCTCCGAGGCAGCGGCCGGGGCAGAGCATTGTTTTTACAGGTAGACTAGTGAACCCCTTTGTTGCAGGAAATGAGGTCATTTGATTAAATTATCACTGCACAATGCGGCTACTGAAAACTGAACTGCTAGAAATTGCAGCACAGCCTGCTTGGAGTGACTCACACTGCTAGTTTTATACTAGAAGAAGAGGCAGAAATGTAGAAATATGGTTTTTAATTATAGTTAAGTGACCGTAACTGCCATTACGGGGGTTAGATATTTGCCACAAGTGGGGACTTTTACATGATTCAGCTAATTATGCATAGGGGAATAGGGCAAAAAGGAAGTGGCTCTACATCCTTTCCCAGATTTTCAGTAGCCTGTGTCACTCCGATTCCCAACATTTCTATCAGAGTAACATCAGGTTTATGCTGAGCAGCATCATCGGCAAATAACAAACATATGTTTTTCATGTTGGTATTTAATCTTATCTTATTTTTGGATTTATTCTTATTGTTTAGCCAAATTTTGGTCAAACTGTCAAATAACTGAAAAAATATTTCATAATGGAACAAAACGGACTGACATTTCCATCCCTAAAGCTGAGCGGGAAGATGTGGTTAAAAAGTGAGATACTGATGGGGAATGTGACCTTCATTGTCATGTAATCTTGAAACAGTATTTTTATAATGACATAATATTTAACGGAATAATCCACTCAAAGAGGACTTAATCTTAACCTGTCATTCCCACAAACTTATTGCCACTCTCTGTCCCATTAACATCAAATACCAATTTGAGATCTAAAATAAGAAAGTAGCTGTGATCCTAAACAAGTGAAGATACTTTTCAAAGCAACCCAAAAAGATACTACTTTTAGCAAATTAACAAGAGGACAGAGTTTTTTTTCATGTTAACATGAATTAAAAACATCCTTTCATACATTTAAAGCAAGAGATAGAAATTATTTTCCTTTTTTTTTCTCCAGATATTTCAAATATGAAGTCATTTCTTTTTCCTCCTGGGTTAAGATATAAAACATTCAGATGAGGATACCCACTGGTTGTTGTTAAGTAAATGTGTAGGTATATAGATGTTTAAAGTTCCACCTCGAGGAAAACCGGGCTTACGGCCAGCTCCTTAGCGAACGGGATGGTTTTCATTACAACACCGAGAGGAAAGAGGAACATTTAAGAAAAACCACAAGCAAACATGCACTGATGTGAAGCTGCACACTGTCTTGTATGGTCTCTCTTTGGAGTTGTTGTTCTTGTTGTTAGGAAACTTTGACGTCGCCATAGTGACGGACAGGTCCTTAGGGACCAGCAGGCAGTGCAAGACGCTATATTTCATACAGCTGTGAGTGTGCAGATGTTTTTCTGGTTGTTTTTGGCGTTACTCAGCTGTGCCGTCATGATTTTGCTTTAGTTTTGCTCAGTTCAACGGGGCCATATCATTTATATAGGTATACTTGTATGAAAAAATGTCATCCCCGGGAGTCTTTTATGTGGTAACCTATTCAGAGTTACTCAATCAAATTACAGCAATTAAACAAACACTGCTTTTTCTCTTGCTCAATCAGAAACAAATAATCATTAATGTCATTCACACTTATTCAAGAGTGAGAAGTTCAACGAAGTTTCCATCAGTGGTAGATTAAACCAAATTAGAAAGCAGAACTGATTTAAACAACTTGAGTGTTTTGGTTTCTGTCATTTCCTTTCAGTCTGAGCTGATGTCATGTTGCCACATCGGTGGAAATGCTAAACTTAAAGTTCATGGATTATCAGCTTCCACACTGATGTTACGTTTAATAACCAACTCTAGCTAAGAAACACACTGCAACTGCACTATGTAAACATTTAAAAACCATGAAGACCAAACCATGCCACAAACCACATGTTATTACTGTTTTTAAGTTGCAGTGTCTGAAAATATTTACTCTATTTCTCCAGTAATTATTAGTTATTCTTGCTACAAAAACTGATACAATCTTATGTCACGCTCTAAAAATAATGGGGTACAAACTTATTGAATGGTCCATTTGTAAAATTAAATTCCTCTACAACTTGGATAACAAACACAGCAGACATGACCAGGTCAATTATCTGAACTAGCAAACATAAAACCTCCAGCTCAGCTTCACCCCACTAGTCTTCAGTAGATAGTAAGATCAAAACCAGTTCATATACAAGGCTGTAAAAAAAAGGTTATTTCTGCTGTAATTCACCAAACTATGCCAAGATCATCACATGAAATTTACTTTATTTTTCAAAAATTTGCCTCCGAAGCATTATTGCAGGATTTGATGCACAAATTATTCCAAGCTTAGTCACACTTCTTCTGCAAACTCAGGTCCTGTCATTGTTTTCTGACTCCTGTAAGACTGACCCCGCAACCATGTCAGGATTATGTGGGGGCATCCTTTTAGACTAAAAAATAAATAGCTTTCCCTTAATACAAATATAGGCTATAGCATTTTTCAAAGTGGTGAAAAAATATTCATGAATAACTGAACACCCGTTGCAATCATAATCTGATGCCGCAAGAAATCGCTTTCTCAAGAGTGTCATTTGATACAAAACAGCAGTATTGTGACACCATTTACTTTCATATTGTAAACGAGTGGCTTCTAGGAATCTTTAATCCAGTACAAACATTTAGTCTGATGCAAATCCATTTGCTTCATAAATAAATAAAACTTTGCATCAGTACTTAGTTATTCGGCTGTAGGTGGTCTATACTAACACTTAGATATGTGTTGTTCTGCATGCACTGTAGTGAAAGATATCCTGATAACCATCTTTACTATTGCCTTCCTGTTTACAGTCCAGCCCACTCAGTAAGTTCTCTACTGTTTGGCTACATTCATTGCTCAAGTTAAATGAAATTTTGTCAGGACAATTTCCTTATCAGCTGCATTAGTAGCAGTTTCATATTTTATAAAAATAAACTTTCTTGAGAAGAGTTGTCTGATCAGATTTTTACTGCTGTTGGGCCAGTGTGATACCACAAACACGCATTTTCTATTTGTTCAAGGTTATCAAAATCCAACGACCAGTGCCTGAAAGCTCACGAAATCTAAGGAGTAAGGTTAAAGTTTGCTATGTTGTGAAGGAATATGTGCGAGAACTAACAGACATTTTGAGAGTTTATTTACTTGAGGTGAGTTTTTCGCTCCAAGGATGTGGGAGCATGAACATTTTTTTTATTGTCAGCTTCTAAAACACTGAAGTCTGAAAAAGTTCAGTGGACTGTAGCTGAAAGGAGATTGTACGTGCACCATGCAGGCACCAAATAAGCTGACAAATTTATGGAGTTGAATTGCTTTTTTTTAATGATGATGGGAGGAAAGAGACAGTTTGAGCAGCTAGTTTTGTGTTAATCTTTACTGCCTCCATTGTTTCCTTTTTCCGGCCTTCAGTAGGTTATATGGATCCTGTCCCCTGAGCACACAGAGTGAACTCGGTGGCAGAGGTCTGGATTCCCCTCCTCAAGTCAGCAAACATGCAAATGGAAGGGCAGACTTGTGAAAATACCATAAGCCAGTTTTATGAACGGTGCTATTAAAAAGGGACTGGTTGCAGTAAAGACCTAATGATGCCATCGCGCTGGCAT
>JAVQJG010232687.1:0-15687 GCA_036024015.1 Craterocephalus amniculus | reverse complement strand
AGACATTGTGTGTGTGTGTGTGTGTGTGTGTGTGTGTGTGTGTGTGTGTGTGTGTGTGTGTGTGTGTGTGTGTGTGTGTGTGTGTGTGTGTGTGTGTGTGTGTTTTAGTGATGAACCAGCCCTGCTTGGTCCACAGATCTGCAGCATGAACTCAGCGCGGCTCAGTCCCGCCTGCAGGAGCTGCAGACGGACTTGGCGGATCTACGGAAAGCCCTGGAGGACACACAGCAGCAGCTGCAGAGCGCCGAGGCGGAGCGGGAACGCACCAACACAGGTCACACTGCACGAGGAAACCCCACCCTGACCACTTCAAGCTCTTTGGCTACAGCTACGTCATGTGTTTTCTTTCTGAATTATTTATTTCTGTATTAAATTATTCAGAATTAAAATCTTCTCCTTCAGGTTTCTATCGAAATATTAATTCTGAATTTAGGTTTACATGGGCTGGGTGTCACTCCTAATTTCCTGATTCGATTCAATTCACAAAAGCAAAAATCGATTTGATTTAGATTAATTTTGATTCAATATCGATTTATTTTCACTTAATCATGTCACATAAATATTTCTTGAATATTAGACATTCACAGAAGGCAATTTTTATGAAATGCTGAAGCAACCTTTCAACAGTGTGTATTTTTTATACATTTAATATTCATGTTTTCTTAAATAAATGTCCAGCTTTAGCACGTCACACACATAGCTGTGACATTTGTGAATATAACCAGTGTTACAAGTTGAACAGAATACAGTGTTCACAGAAACATTTCTATAAAAAATGAAAAACAAAATAAATAAATAAATTGATTTTGGCCTTTTATGAATCGATTATTGATGTTTTATTCTTGAATCGATTTCAATCGATAAATCGATTTCTATAAACCTAACGCCTAAAGCTCGGTTTATTTCTGCGTCGTCTCCGTGCGGTCGGACTTGTGGAGGCCATGCAGCGCAGGGAAACGCACCGAGTCGCTGTTTCTTCCCAGGCTGCTACCGGCCCATAAACCGCTACAACCTGAGTTTTTTCAGTGACTCACTAACAAATTTACAATCTACTGACTCCTTTTTCAGTCTCTATGGGCTGCTAGCTGCACAGTCCCGTCATTTCCCACAAGTCCTTTTTGGCGTCTCTGTGGATTTTGTGGCAGAAATCGCCAACATGGCAGCAGGATCAGTGATGTAAACTGTCGTCACACCTGGAAAAATTTAGTTTTATTTTACTTCCACCTGCTGTTTAAAGGTTATTAAAAAACGTCAGAATAAGATCCATTTTGGCTCGATGTGGATTCTAGTTATGAAGCAGCAGCTAGCCGCTAGCATGCTACGTCACTTTCACCTGAACAGACTCCCTTTGAGCCCGTTTGCGTGGGACGGGAAGCGCTGTCTTTGATCGTCATGGCGACAGGATGAGGGAACGAGCGTGAGCAACGTGACTAACCTGAAGGTTTACATGATAGAGGATTAAGTTTAATTCAGAATTAAGTGTTTACCTGCTCATTTTTTTATCTGTTTACTTTAATTTGGAATAAAAGGGTATTTAGAACTGGCAGGTAAATGTAGCCGTTTGTGTTTTTCTTATTGATTGGTAGTGGAAGCTTCATGTTTGTACCCTGAAGGAAAATGAGTGCTGGACACGAGGAAGTTGGTTGTTTCCACACTCAGCAATTTTCACCTCGGTCTAAATCTGACTTTTTTATTTTCAGTGTTTTCATTTAGAATATTACGTATATATTCTGTTACACAGAGATGTCATATGATTATTCACGGACTAAAGTTTTATACTTTAGTCCGTGAATTCTGGGGCCAAATCTCAGATTTTCATAGAAGTTAAACAGGTTTGTGTTAAAACTGTAGAAGTTGTGAAAATGCCCTTTCAGACACTAAATGCTTTCTCTTCTGTGAGCAATTTAAACTTTAAATGAAGTTTCTATGTGAAAGTTTCTCTGCGTTACTGAGCTCAAAGCTGGACTATTTTCATTCATTTCTACGGGCCAAATTTAGCATTTTTATTTTTGCAGAAATTGTTAGGATTTCTTTCAGCTCCCTGTTCTAGACCACACATTTTAAGTTTTTAAAAACTTAAAAAATGTTTTAAAATATTTTTTTATGTTTACTTTTTTTTTTATAAATTTTTTTTTAAAATAATTTTTTAAATTTCGTGTACATGTGCAGACTTGGAGCTTACCAGAAGCAGACTGCTAGAAAGTGAGCGGGAGAAGAGTGAACTGGCCTCGCTGTCCCAGAGGAGACTGGAAGAGATGGAGAAACTGAGAAGGTAAACCATTGATGTCGGTTCTGCAGAATTTGAGCGCTGGAGGAAAACGGACCCCCAGTTTCTGCTCGGGGAAAACTGAACCTGATGATTGTCTTCCTGTCTTCAGGTTTATTCAGACGTGGTGTCCGTCTGACCTCCGTGAGGCTGATGAGGACTCGGTCACAGAGCAACGCCGCGATGGACGCGATGCAGCCGGGCCCTCCGCTGACCAGATCAACCGGTACCTGGTGTCTCTGAGCGAAGCGGGGCCCACGCTCAGCGCTGCCAGGCCGTGGAGCTCGGCAGGTAACCGTGGATGTGGCCGGCAGTCGGACGTGGAGTCTGTGTTGTCTTACTGGAGCATGAGGTCCGGCTCGACCTTCGACACCAGAGACGAGGCGGCGTTCAGAGACGGCCTGGCGGCTCTGGACGCCAGCATCGCCAGTCTGCAGAAAACCATCCAGGTGGACCTGAAGAAATGAATAACTCAGTCTGGAAATTACGTTTTCCTACAGTCTGTGAAGCACTCTGTGTTTGGACTCTTATGATTTGTACAGAAAGTAAAATATAAGCTATAAAATAAAGACTTTTTTAATAAAAAAAACCCTTTTCCCTTTTAAGATGAAGTTTCTGATGAAGGTCGAGATTCGTCTCAGTTTCAGGATTCTTCACCTTCAGGTCTTCTGTTTTTCTGATTTCTATAGTTGCTTAAACGCGACTTCCTAGACAATACTGGTTCATTAACCTTTTTATGAACGATTAATAAAACTGTTAAAGAAATAGGCAGTGTTAGAAAAAGAAAAAATCCTCATTAGAACTTCAAGGACCATGAAAGATTGAGAAATTATAGCTTTTTGTAAGCAAACAACTGTAATTAGAATAACATGTAATCACATTATGCTGATGCCTACAGGTTCATATTTTGCATTAGTTAAAGCAAATATTTAGTTATATATAAGTTTAAAAAAATACCCCTTTCATACCCCTTTCCCACTGGTCAAAAAACCCGTTTAAACCCGCGTACAATCGGCTTTTGGTGGCGATGTGAAAGGCTCAGCGACCCGCGTCGATCCGCGTCCACCGACTCGGCAAGCGACCCGGGTTAAAATCGGCTTTAAACGGCTCGGCTCCGATCGGCATGCGGTGTGAACGCCAGACCCGGGTTGACCCGCTAATTTTGGGATGACTTTGGGCGGTACAGTTGCTTCTAATGCAAAGGTAACAGACATCTCTGCTTCGAGCATGCATTCAGGAGCCTACATACTGTGGGAAAATGGGCCGCCACCCGCTGAGTTGTTTGGATGGACTAAATTGCAAAACAAGAAATCACATTAACTCCTGTCTGACTCGCTCTACATTGTTTACTTTATTTAAACAAAACTTTAACTTACAAATAGGCTACACAAGTCAGAAAAATGGCAACAAATATTGTTTACTTACTACCTAGATTTCTGTTGCTCTGGGTAACATCATTAATGTGAACGCAGCGTGATTGCATCACCAGACTCACATCTGTGAGCAACGCAGCTGCCAGCAGAGGATCAGACGCGCGTTTTTTTTTGCCGATGTGAAAGGAGCCAAATGCCGATTGATCGCGGGTTAACTCAGCTTTGAAAAACCCGTGTCGATGCGCTAATTTCAGTGTGAAAGTGGCTTAAGTCTACCTTCAGCTTGACAATCAATTTGATCTGAACTGCACAAGTGGCTTTGCTTCGATTCCTTGCAAACTTGTGCCATGACTGCATGCAAACACAGGGCTGCACATATACTCATGGGGATAATTCTTTAACAAAATGCACTTCCACCTTCCAAACTTAACACAGCAGACAACTTAACACTTATTATCACTCTGTCCTAATACTTTTAAGCAACTTTTTTAAGCACTAAAAGGAGCTGTGACATGAGGTCCCCAACGTTTAATCAGTTTGAAATCCCCATTGAGATGTAAACGCACCCAAACAAAAATTCATGAGGAAGAAAAAAACATTCTGAGTATCTTTCAAAAGAAACTATTTACTGCAAAGGTTTGCAACATGCATTACATAGCAGGTAAAGACACAGCTCTTTGTATTGACAATATAAACAGTTAAAATGTTAGAATAACAACATGCAGTGTTATGCAAAGTTTGGCTACAAAGGATTCTGCAAATATATATGTGTGACTGACAATATAAAACTGCTGCAGTCCTCAGCCTATTAACAAACAGTTGAGTAAAACAGCTTGAAGTTGTGTACTAAATGTTTTCACAACTGTGGGAGTAATAAAGAAACATTCTACTTGCAAAAGTATTTGTAAAATGCTGAATATAATTATAACTAATGGTTTGTGGAAACCACCAGGCGCGGCAGTAATCACTCATCACCACCCGCTGTCTTTTTCTCTTTCTTTTTTTAATCTACACAAGTTGTACCTCAAAACTCAATATGAGCTTTGGGAAAGGAAAATTTCATCCTTATTCATTATACAGCTGTAAATACTGCAGCTTATCAGCTTTAATGCCTCATAAAATCATTCTGGGTGTTATTGCGTCTAGCAATGCAAGTTTTATTCAGTTGTGTAACAGACAATTATCCATGTGTTGTGTGCAGCTGGTGTGTGCATGTGTCTGAGTGGGTGCAACAATCCATAAACTGTTTTTACTGGCAAAGCTCACGGTTCTCAAACAACATTGCATCCAACAGCCCATTTCAGAGTTTTTATCTAGTAATGTTATTATTCTTAAATGAGATCACACACTGCCCTGGGGTAGTCATATTTTGCTCCAAAACATCAACATCTAATCCTGCCATTGTTTTCATGGTATTACAATGTGCTCATTTATCAAGCACAGATTTGCAGTGTAGAGCAGAAATGTGCTGCTATCAGATTATATTTATTTTAATATAAAACTAACAGAGCTTTTTCCAAGTTTGAAATGTGTAGTCATGTGTATGTTTAACTAAAGCCATGCATTTTTGTTAAAGCATACATCAATCTCAGGTCCATATATAGTCTTGACTATATCATTTCTACTGACCCCTAACAAAGGGAATGTGAGCTTCATTTTTTTTCTGTTTTCATTGCTCCGTTCTTTCATTCCTTCCACAGAAACACAGATGTAGACACAGGGCACAATAGTCAACATTCATATTTAGACGAAGCGCAACTGGCAACTGGTTTTGACTTCACCAGGTTTATTTGGCCATATTTCCCATTCTGCAGTCAGTTTTGATTGTATGTTAGGTTTGGTTTCATGAAGATGAGCTGGAGGCAGACAGGTGATGTGCCAGGCATGCATAGCACTTCTCAAATGTTCGTCAAAAATCAATTAGGAGTGAAAAGTGAATGTTGCTCTTGACGTTTTGACAATTGACTGAACAGTGAATTAGACTTCTTGAGCCACCAGCAGCGCACTTAGAAAACAGAAACGATCCAATGAAAGAAGGCTGCGATGGTACTGCAGTTTGAGATATGGGGATGTAATTAGAGATGACACATTAACATCCTTGAAGAAATACAAGAACAAATTCTGCCTCCTAAGTGAATAATAATAACAATTTTTAAAATTAATTAATTAATTAAGGGCCAAGAAGGACTGAAAACGTCTGCCTGTGTGTGTGTTGGTGTGTAGCAGGCAGACATCCCGAGGAAGGCCAGTTGCTGATAAGGCTTTCAGGCAGGGAAAGGACTCTTTATTCGTTGAAACAGACGCCCTTAAAGCTCAACACAGTACACACCTCACTGCACAGGTGGAAATGATCTGAGCTAGCTTGAGTGATGTGGGTGCTTAAAAAAAAGATTACATCAACAGCTGAAAGAAAAGATGAAGAGCCTGAAATCTATAACATCACTATTTTATGGTTCCTTGGCCAGCCGATAACATATAGTTGCATGGTAAGGAAAGAGTTAAAGGCACTGTTGTTGTTCACTTTTCCTCTGGACCACAAAGTTATTTCATGTCTTCCATCAGTTTTCTTTCCATTTTTTTTATTCCATAAATCCAAGCTTGCCAGCTGAATAAATGTGCCAGCTCACAGAGCGGGGAATCGAATCCAGAGCACAGAGGACTCTTTACTGGCATGCACGAAAACATTAACAGAGAGGAGTCTGCTCTTGCAAATATTCCTTGCCCGGATGCATTTCTTACTTCATTTTAAGTAAGACTTGCTTAGGTGCCTCCTTTTTTTTGTACACTTGAATTACATTTGCATAATTTTCCCTGTAATTTATAGCTCTCATCGTAACCCTACAAGATCTGGATAAACTCACAAAATATGAAAATGGCTAAGTTTACTTCACGGTTTCAATATCTCTTTAAATCAGAATTAAAGTTAATTCCACTTTAAATAGATGAAAAATGACCATGTGAACACTTCATTACATATGAAAAAGATAATTCAGAATTACAAAGTATGTCGCTGGTTATTCCACATTTCCACCATGTATACCTTCATTCTGCACATGCTTGTTACCATGTCCTGTCACCATGACAACCATATACAGTGCTTCCTGCCTGAAGCAAACAGACTTAAACCGAGTTTGATCACGCCAAAGCACTATGCTAGCAATTAGCTGCTGCTTCACAACTAGAATCCATGTCAAGTGAAAATGGTTCTTATTTCTAAAGTATCCCTGAAGTGAAAATGGTTCGTTTTTCCATGTTGTATTAAAATAGAAACTAGGAAGCTGAGTTTGTTTAACTTCCAGTAGACATACGTATGTCACATCCGCCCCACAACCAATCAGAACCCTTCCCAATCCCTGGTTTTAAAGTGGAATAAAACATTCAGAAATAACATTTCATTGCCTGTATCCCTGAGGAGAATATTTTAATTCCAAATGATTTAATGGGGAATAATTAATTCATAATTAAAAAACATTGTGTAATCATAGCCATTGGGTCAAATATAGGGGCAAACCTTGCTGTAAAAGAAAAGAGCATTGGGGAGCATCTGTGCCACTGTCAAACATCTGCACAACAGCTTCAGCCCTTTACACTGTGAGAAAAATGTCAACAACGTAAACGAGCTGGAAGAGACTGCCACACAGATGCAAACCGCAGACAGGCACACAAAAAAAGGCACTTCAAGTGTGATATGAACATTCCAGTTGCCCGTGTTATTATTTTTTCTGTCTAATAAGCCACATAGTAGACAACAAGTGAAATCAAAATGTGTCAGAAATGTAATCTGGGGATGTTGTGAGTTTGCATCGTGTGTTATACGATACAACCAAAGTTAAGTAACAAGATCAGATTGCACCAATTTTGAGCGAGACATTCTCTAGTGAGCACTGGTCAAACCTCTGTATCGGTGTTGTTTTGTTCATCAAATTTTACATGTCAGATATGAGAAGGAAGGAGCAATCAAAGGTGGGAGGCATATCATAACTTAACTGAGACTTTATTTCAATAAACTTAAATAGAAGATTCTTCCAAGGCAAACCACAAAGGATGGACAAATAAAGTGAATATAACAGACAACCACAGTGCCAAACAAAACAACAGCCTGGCATGGAACATAACCTCTGAGGGATTAATGACAAACGAGAAGCAGGTGTGACAATTAACAACTAAGAACCAGCCAGGTGTGATAGGAGAGCAGGAAGTAAGAGCCAACACAGAAAGGGTAGTCTAAGGAAATAAAACCAAGCTAAAAGACCAGACAGAAGAATCACAACCAAAACCAACAGAACATGAGACCTGTTGTTTGTAACGTCTAAGAAAAACTGCAGATTGAAGGAATAAAACAGAGAGAAGGAAAGAAAAAGAATAACATAAACCCTTTAGAAAAACACATGGGAGGATGAAAAAGAGTTTCATCTAAAGTCTGGATGAAAAACGACTCAGAAATAAGCTGATTTCTCTTCCCACAGACAGCTTCTTCCTGCAGGACTGAACTTTTCTGACCTGTGGAGGCGAAGGATTGTACAGACTACTGTCTGGCCTCCAACGGCACTTAGAAAAACCACATCCAAGAAACACAAGATGCAGAACAAAAAAAAGATGAGGAACTGAGCAGGTTTACACTTTTAATTTATTTGTCTATGTTAACAGAGGTACAGTACTTTTTGTGTTTCTATCAGGACAAGCATCCATAACGGCACCAAAGCCTAAACAATGAATGAAACTGGAAGTCGGGATGGACCTTGCAGAGGACCCATGACAAACTGGAGCTCAATCCCAAGCTGGCCTAAATTTCTCTATACTCATTAGAGTAAAATGTTTCCTTGGTCCTGAGAAGTAATGAAGAAAAGCATGTACACGTATTTGTACAATGATAAGAAGTGATACTTGCCAGGAGGCTACCTGAACTCTCAGAAAAGGCATTTTTTTAATTCTGACATGAAGCCACAGGAGGTCAACCTTGTATGAACAATTCCCTGGAATTTTCTTACATAAGTGAAGATAGCAGGGTGGGAATTGGGTTGTGGGCCAGATGTGTATTAATGCCGCAGAAGAAGAAGTAGTTGTATAACAACAGAAAGATTAGCACCAAAAACCACAATTAAACAAGTTGTGAGGGTGAATTATTTAAAGGGAAACATTTCATGGAAAAATATTCTCATCATACAACCAAGGGTGATCCAGACCCTTGAATATTGCTCACACAAAGGATGACCTTTATTTAAAAAATCTGACTTGAAAGAAGCCTTTTATGTGATTAAGAAGAAGAGATAAGATATTCATAAATCTTTACAATTCAAAGAGAACACTGTGCATCTTTAAAAGCTTGGGCCACATGTTGATGGTGACTTAAGGGATTTGCATAAATGCTGCTAACAATGTAAATTATTTGTTTGGATAAACAAAGTGTTTTGTGTGGGGAATTTGTTCCCGGTCTAACTCCAGCTACAAGCAAATGAGAAGAATGTGGACTCAGGCGTTTCGCTCCTACTCATTGTTTTTATTGTTTTGAAAAGAAGAAAGAAAGTGAGAGGAGTGATTTTTAATATAGATGAGGAAAAATGAGAGAGATGAATGTAAGGGGAGGCTGTCCTGGTAACTACCTTTGCTAAGTTTCTTCAAAAGTTCAAGTTTCCCTCAAAGTGTCACGGTGGCTTCCTTATCTTTCCCAACACTCCCTGTGTTTCTGATCTTAAAAAAGCCGAGTGTCAAAGTACTCTGAGAGATGAAGTGCATCCAAAGGGTAAAGGTTTGTTAAATGGCATTGGAGCAAGTCAGGGTTAAATCCTTTCACTTTTCACTGTCTTTCTTTGTCCCCCTAGATGTCATTCTATGCTTTGCCCTTTGCCTCGTCATACTGGGAACACTCTGAGCACAGCAGCGTACTGCAGACGGAACAGTTGCAGAGAACGGACAGACAATTTTACTGAAATAGATGTTGCAGTATAGACACTGATCAGCTGCTCTTTGTGTAGGGGGACATTCTGACAGCTCTCACTTTCATCTGAAATAAAAAAGATTAATGGGGTGAATATGAGAAGGAAAGGCAATTAGGAAAGTTAAGGTCAATTACAGAATGCACCATAGCATGCAATAATAGATGAATATGCAAAGCTGTTTCAACAGTCTGCTGAACTACAGTATTTTGCAGCTTGCTCTCATTGGACATTTGGCCGATGGCCCTTTGCTGTATGCTCCAAAGTCCTTTATACCAACAAAGTAATTCTGGTAATTTAGACCCAGTTAGACACTAAGAAAGAGAGACAAATATCCATCATTCCAGTCTTGAAACTTGTTTTGCCCTGCAAGGTAAGCTGTTGTAAACAATGGTATCCAGTAGAATTTGACAGAGAAAATGTTTAAAATCACACACATCCAGAAGAAAGGTGACGGACCAAAAATAAGCACAAGTAATAAAGAAATATGAGTACGCACACTAGTTCCACCAACAAAAAGAGGAGTGACGTTTTGGGACAAGGCTGTTTACTAGAAACGCCATTCATCCTGCTGTTGGTTATTAAACCACACTGGGAGCTACAGCTAGTGCACGACTCATAGTTTTCAATAGGAAATGCTTATCTGTGACTGCAACTATCATAAAACAGCAACAAGAATAGGATTGTGGAGGTAATTAGAAAATAATGGTGAAATCAGGAGCTTTGACTTACAGTATGGACGAAGAAATGAATGAGGGGAAAGCTTTAAAAATATAAATCAATCAAGGTTTAGAGAGAGAAACTACATGCTACAGAAAATGAAGACATGACAAAAAAGATAAGATGTTAATTACTGAACACGCTCATGATGCACAAATTATTATAATTTTAATAGCAGCAAAGCCTTTTTTCCCCATCTCACTGTCAGCTAAGATAAGTCAGCAGTGCTATTTTGCACAAAGTTTTTATTAACCATGGTCGTGCATGAAAAGGGAGGAGGGGGCCCTTCATTTACTATTGTGAGGTTGCGCTGCTTTTCTCCTCTTTTGTCTTCCCGATCACGTCTGTGCAATCGTTTTAATTAACCAAAGTTTACCAGTGCTTTTGATCTTGCGCTGTAAGCATTTTCAATAAGTCCTGACAAGCCTCTTTCAGTGCTGCTGCAAATTGTAGCCACTTGATGTCCATTTTGACAACTCTGTAGTTTCCCTGCCCCAGAAATAATGAAGTGATACAGCCTGTAACTGCTGCAGAATCCATTAGTCTGTTTGCTACCTTAAGAGCAGATCACACCATCACCACAACCACACACTCAAACACAAACATACAGTACCTCTGTATACAAATATGTAAAGCACCTGGGGAGTAGGGGACACGTGCAAAAATAGAAGAGCATCTAGGACATGTTTGGTTGATCACAGGGGATATCCTTTTACTCTCCTCATCCACTGTGGCTGAATCTCAAAATTTGATCAATTGCACATCTATCAAATCAATTTTTCATTTCGGGAGAGGGGTACCTGCTCAACTCACCTCATTCTGTCTTTCACCGTGTAATACAAGTCATTTATCTCTGCAGTTACCATGACCTGCACCAGGAGTACGTAAGTAACAGTAAAATGCAACTAGAACTTGAAAAAAAGAAAAGAAACAAAGGAGCAAGCAAGACTTTATTCCTTCTGAAAGACAAAGAAAAAGCAGAGACAGAGAAGGAAGTAAGAGACAATGTCGAAGTGAAAGACATCAATGTTTATATCAGGGAAATCTGCCAGTGTGTTCAGATGCCAAAGCAAATATTTGACTGCAGGGATGAGAGTCTGAGACAACTGCTCGCCGTTTGTGTGGCCATGAACATGTCAGTTCTACCTCAGCCAACCTGATGTGCATATTTTTGGTAAGATGAAGGTGGTGAGGTTGAAGTGTATTAATCATAGCTGACCTGTGCTGTAGCCAGAGGAATGCTGTTGATGTGTTTTCATGAATTTATGAATCTCTTTCTGATATTGACTTTATAAGCCCTAAAGATTATGGATTATTTTAGTAGTTGTCTGATATCCATCTATCCATCCATCCATCCATTATCTGTACCGCTTAATCCAATTCAGGGTCACGCATCATGCAATATCTGAATATTAAATAAAAATATCCTAAGGCTCATGTTTCTTTTTATTACCTCCAAGGCTGAGGTATCCAGATCACCACCTCCAGGTTTTTTTTTTTTTTTTAAAAAGATTCTTTACTGTGGAGAAATAGGGATAATTTTGCCATTAGAGCTTCTAACTCAAAAAGTACTGCCCACAATCATTGGTAAATTTTTTTAAAATAGCTTGGCACAAATCTAGTTTAAAAATTAAATCAGTGCAGTTTAATTGTGTAGGTCTTCTAAAGAAAATTTATAGAAAAGTTGTTTAATATACCAGCAGATTTGGCACCAGAACCTCTTTGTAATTCAATTTCAAGGAAGAAACATGTTAGAGAAATCGTGTAATAACCTAAATCCTATGAGTAACATGCAAGCAAACTTCAGGATTTACACCTCAGTCCTTGTTTCTCTCATTTCTAATGAGCAGAAAAAGCTGTATGAGTATAAAGTCTTTCATTGCTCTTCACCATGTAGCTCTGAAAAACTATATTTCCTTATCTCACTAAACAACTCCCACTATTTCAATAAACTCACTGTTTCCGATGTGCTGTGAGCAGAATCTGAATTTATCAAAATAAGACATCTTAGTTTATGTCACACAGTGTGAAATGTAATAATGTATATCAGAGAAAGTTTTCTTAGGGGAAAATTGATTTTCTACTCAGTTGCAAGGGTGGCATGATCCATCACTTCTGCATCCTGCATAGCCTGCATCAAGAAAGTGTTGGTCAGAAGCACGTACTGTAGCTGCAGTTTGCCGTATATGGTGTGTTTGAACTTTCCTTGAAACTGGATTCATTTTAGTGGAGCAGAGGAAAGTAAACACTGTATAAATCTGATTGTCCGAGCGGCCCCATCTGTCATATGCATGGGTTTTAGTAAACACCTGAGGACAGATGGACAGGAGATGGCTTCATTTCTTCTTTGGTAATAACATCCTGAGGGGCAGGTGTTTCCAGGAAACTGGAAAATAACCATTTTACAGTGACTCAATGGCAGATTTACATATTACAAGATTAGTTTTGGATTCAGGATGATTGATGAAGTAGTCAGGAAGCAGACTCAAAGCCAAACTGCCAGCTAGTCCTTATCTGAGTGTTTGCTTTGCTTATGGAAGATTTAACTCATAGATGCCACATACAAATAAATGGAAAGAAAAAATATAAACTAAACATACTGGGAGAACTGGCAACTGGAAAATACATCTCCAATCTATTCAACAGTGCATGTCATGTGATATGTAAAAGCTGTGTTATATTTAATGCATCTGCATCTCTAACCTACTTCATTACCTCCACCAGGGCGCAGCAACTGATTAGATTTTGGGGTGATCTAGGTCACCATTTGGGGTCAAGATCTTTTTTTTTTATTCTCAGGAATTTCAAGTTCTTCTAGTTTACTAAGCTTTTTTCTCGATTGCAATCAGTATAGCGCATACCAAAGTATTACAGCACTAAAAAAAGATTTTCATGGCAGCGCCTCCTTTAAACTGGTACATCAATGTATTCAAGTATCGTAACGTCTCCCTTCATGGATATCCATTTTTTTCTTGGATTGTATCTTTACACTTCAAACTGACCCCAACCCAAGAAGGTAACAGCTTGAATAAATGAAAACACCCGTGTGTGTTTCTAATCCAAAAAGGGTTGAGTCAGTGGCTGCTGGTGATGTGGACAAAATGTTTGATAGTGTGTGTGTGTGTGTGTGTGTAGATCCAGAAAGCAAAAGACATTTCCTCTGACCCACAGCTGGAGGGCTCTGTCCACTTACTTACCCTCCCCGTCCACCACTATTGTCCTTTCTCTGTCTGACTGTTTCCGTCTGCCTGCTACGGTCCCCACTATCCAATCTTTCATTTTTTATCATGACTCCTCATCTCTTCTTTTCTCATGTTCAGCTCAGTGCCCAGAGTGGAGTGTCTTTATTTCCCTCTTTTCCCATAAGCAAGCAGTTAAACTCCTCACATCATACACTTAATATTACAACTTTGTTTAGGTGCTTGTGACTCATTGGATAGTACAGGAGCTCACAGTATTATGACAAAGTTGTACCACTGAGAGGCCATGTTTCATTGTACCCTGGATGGCTTCAATTTAAATCAGTTTATCAACCGGTTACAGCTATAAGGAGAATTCTCCTAAACCCTAGTGTTTGAGTCAAGGCTTAATCAAACCTCTTTTGGGAAGATTATGAAATTTTGTATGTGTGAGTCTGCAAATGGTTCTAAGACACCATAATTTAGTATACTGATCTCGGCTTGATTCTAATGTCCCTGAGTTCTATGTAACCTTATTTAGTAAAAAAATAAAAGCCATCCATGATCCCTGAGCATTTCATTTGTGAATGCCAAGTTAATGAAAATGGATAACCAAGCCATTAATTCCAAGGGCAGCTTTTATCCTGCAGTAAACCAAAAAGAAAGACACACAGATAGCTGGACTGAAACAGGAAGGAGGGAGTATTCCCAGAGCACAGGGGAGATATCAAATGAAATCTGTCTCTCACTCCTCTGCTTGCCCTTCTTATTCTGCAAGGAGGAATAATCGGAGAGAAAGAAAGAGGTCACTTTTATTCCTTTCTCACACTCGCCTTTCTCACACACACAAGATGTGCATGATTCTCACTGATGATGGGAGAAATGCTTACTTACTGTCGGGTTTCTGTGACTTCAGCACATATAGTCAAGCTCCAAAAAATGCACTTTTACTACATGAAACATTATTAGCATGCCCAATTAATACACACATTTTAAAAGCATCTAAATTAATACTGGCTGGGCGAAACAGATAAAATAGATGAACCAACAAAGATGTCTATATCAAATAAGGCAGAGCTGTTAATGCATCTCAGAAAACCCCCACATTAAACATTGGAATATCACTTTGCACTCTGCTAACTTCTTTCACCTCAACAAACCCTATGAAAGTTGCATTTTTAAACAAGTATTTTATTTTGTAATGTAATAAATTTAAATACAAATCAAAGATACATTGTGTGTGTGTCTGTGTGTGTGTGTGTGTCTGTGTGTGTGTGTGTGCGTGTGTGTGTGTGTGTGTATGTGTGTGCGTGGGTGTGTCTGTGTGTGTCTGTGTGACCTAATATGCAACATATTTTGGGTATACTGCATCTAAATACTGAAGCATGATTGAGCCATAACTCTGATAGTTAATAAACCTCCAGCATGCAAACTGTCACTCAAACTTAAGCGGTGGTGGCTCCAACTTACTGTACATCAGCCTTGTAATGCATTATTTATGCATTTACTGTTAAAACTCAGCAACAAATGTTCCAATTCAACTATAAAATCCTGCTTTTGAGACTCAAAGGACAAAAAGTGTTGCTTGTCTGAGATGTGGGGAGTGTTATGCTCCAATGGTTCTCTAAAACCCTGGTTCACACTATAATATCATCCATCACAGACAAATGTTCAAATGGCAGATAGATATGTCCAACATCTGAAGCAAATCGGCAGTTCGACATATCAGTTGTAATCTGCTAACGCTACAAAACAACAGATTTTCCGCGCTTATCAAAAACTCTCAGCCCCAGACTAAATATTTATCATGTTTATTAATGTATTTTCAAGGAGTTGTGAAGTGAGATTGTAGAGAGAAGCCACAGCCAATGGGAGCACTAAAAATGGGGTCAGGCTGAAAGCTGGAGAAAGAAAATGATAAGCACTCAACAAATATTGCGGACAGCATTAGGGCCTTTTCAACAAACTGAGTAGAATTCGGTTAAACATTGGCAAGAACACTCATGCCTGTTTTATGTTTCCGTGTTTTGATACTGAACAGACTCGACGGAGAAGCTGTGGCGAGAAACTGCTTTCTCTCATCTACAACCAGGTGAGTAAAACAGACTGACTCATCAGAAGTCATGGACATGAGTAATGTGTACAGGCAAAAGACTCGATTTACAAACCAAATGCCTTCTGTTTTCCATTTATGGTTCAACAAGTATAGGTTATTC
>JAVQJG010232669.1:0-12848 GCA_036024015.1 Craterocephalus amniculus | reverse complement strand
TCTATCTATCTATCTATCTATCTATCTACAGTACATATAGATAGATTTATATACCACTGATGGATACATTTATCCCCCCTAAGAACTGAAGGACACAGCACATGAGCCTGATGCTTTCTTAATATGTCTAGATAGTTTCCCCAGCCATGTCATAAAACACTGAGCTTTACTGGGTTCATGAGTCTCTGCCAAGTCAGCATCTCCCCCCTTTTTTTTTTTTGAGTCCACAGGTGGGATATTGGGTGTGCCCCCTCTGGTTGCTGACACACTCTGATGGTGTGAGGCTAGATCCCCATAAGAGCTCTCATCCTATGGAACCCACTGCCTCCATGTCATCCCTAACCAAATATCCATGGGCTAGGTCCTTTACTTCATCCAAAAGGAGAGCAGACTGAAAAAAACGGCTGCAATGTAGAATCCAGTCTCTGTTCCTTCACCAAACCTTAATGAGAGATACTGTAGATGCAGGATTATCTGCCAGACAAAAAGATGGGTTACCCTGGCCGGTCCTCCAAAAGTGCAGGATCTGAGTGAATAGCATGGGCCGTGTCCATATCACTGCCCACGCCTGAAAGTCAAGAAACACATTTTTATTCTCATCAGGGCTGCTGCTCAGCATCGACACCGGGGCAACCACCACACACCCCAACTACCCAGGCTGAACACAGCTCTTGTTAACACCATTCCCCAAAACCATGGTTACTCCATGGGCAGAGCAGGACGTGCATCCACGTATCATCATATGATAATTGTGTTGCCTCACGTAAACTATGATCGGTCATGTATCAACGTTGGTGGCACCTAAGTTTTTAAGTTAGTGACAGTTATCTGGCCAGTCCTGCCAAGGGAGCATCCTTCTGCCGGCTATGTTTGTCAGTCTCTTTCCATCCTGTGAGCAAAGCCACAGAGACATCAATCCCTCTGGTGGGTTACGTTTGTGGAGATGACCTTTGACTTGGATAGAAGACAAGCAGCAATGTCTCACACATTAATCAAAGAGGCATTTTTTACAGAGAGACACACCTGTGATAAAAGACAATTGGTTAGAAAGGATAAAAGATGCCTGAGAACCCTCTGTGCTTGATTCAAATTTCAGTTCATTTAAGGATATAAATACTAGCTTAACTTTAATATAAGAAATAAACATCTCAAGCCTGCTGGCAAGCACATGGCATGTGTGTCACATTTGATGCTTCATGGATAATGGCAATTGTTGACATACCACTGTGACTCAGTGAAGACTCTTCAGTGTGGGGACTCAATTAAGAGAGTGCAGGTATAAATTTTTGTGTAGGTGGGTCCAATATGGCAGCAACTCGTGGGGCCTAAGCCTGGGAGATAAATCAATATCAGACTGGCTGCAGAGCATCAGAGCATCATCTTGAAGCTTCTCTTGTGTTGACCGCTTTTTCTTTGCTGTGTTCTTTTCTTTCCGCATCAACTAATTGCACTGAGGTCATGGCTTGCTGAGCTCCTGCCTGTTTATCTGTCTCTGCTGCAGTTGCTGTGTACTGTATCTGCTCTGTGACCCATGTTATGGTTCATTGGTGAGATCATGACAGGAAGTGGAGGCTTCAGTTCTTGCGTGCTTCTGTTTGCTGTGAGATTCTCAGAAGATAGAAAGGTCACCACTCTCTCCTCCTTGTGAAAATGTCTGTTGAGAGCACCTTAGGGAGTCTTGAGGAGTTACTACTCCTAGTCTCCACTTCTCTGTAGCGATATCGTTTTCTATTTGGATAACCCCTCGCCGCTTCTTTCAGCTTCTGGCTCAAATAGCTTCATAGAGCAGCAAAAAGCTCTAGAGGGAGTGTGATTGGAGAAGTAAAGTCAACTACATATTTTTACACATTACCCTGAAATTAAAGCCTTATATATCTAATTTCTCATATATCTAAGTTGGTTGTACATTTATTCCATCATATAAAATAATTTATCTTTTGGTTAGCAAAGACAATCTACATAACACAACATATCGTGTGACTCTGTTCAAGTATAAAACAATTTCATTGCTATTTAGTTTTCATAAGAATTGAATAAAGTTGTTACCATAAGACTATTTGGACCAAACTATTTTATTTTTTAAATTGATTTGGTGCCTAAACCCAATAAATCAGTGAATGAAAAGCAAACCAAAGAGACTAGTCAACATCCTCTGATTTAGTCCACAACTGGCCCCAAAAAAAGCTTCAAAAGACAGGTATGGTTAATAATGAAATCCTTATTTACTATCAGAAACAAGCTAGAAAAATCAAGGCTTGTATTCAGCTGCATGAAAACTGAAAACTATTATTAATTAGATGCATATGTACTTGTCAGATCAGCAAGGATCACATTAATGCAGATTGCAGCTTTACTCTGGCCATGGGGTTGGATTATTCTGCTTAAACTGTCACAGAACATTTTCTTTGTTCTGCAAAACAGCTGAAATCTTTAATTGACAGGAACATAAACAAGTGGTAACCACTGGGGAAAAATAGATTAAGATCCTGTTGTTGGCAAACAACATATACCCTTGAAGTTTGGTACACTACTTATCCATTAACTACTCTTTCACATCCGTTCATAAATAGGAAGGAAACAGTTTGCTGTCTTTCTGCACATGTTGATCTCATGGCATATGAACCGATTGTTTGATCTGCACTCCAGAAGGTTCCTGTTATATCTTTGATCATTTCAATGATACAAATATCAACATTCTGTTAGATCATGATACCATACCCGTCACAAATCTAAAATCACAACAATGGAGAAAAAATAATCAAGTCTGTATCTTCATATGTTTGATTGTTTCTCAATGTGTTGACCCTGCAATGGACTGGACCTTGTCAGTGCTGCACCCTGCTTTCTGCCTAAAAGCCAAAGGGTTAGGCTCCAGCCTCCCATGACCCTGTGTTGGAATAAGGGGTTATGCACAATGGATGGATGGAGATCCTACTATTCCTTCGCGGATACATCTAATGTTGTAACAACGGTTCAGGCTGCACATGTTGGTCTGGTTTTTGTGATATTTCACTTGTCCACTTTGAGCCCCAGTACCAAGTGAGCGAGGTTTAAACACCACAGCCTACCTGAGTATTGTGTAGCATCTTCTGATGACTGCTTCCGGCAGAATAATGCACCATGTCACAAAGCTCAAATTATATGCTACCGGTTTCACGGTTCACAGTACTCCAATATCCTCCACAGTCAACAGGGGCATATTGCAGAAAACCGAGATAGGGGGTTATGCCGGGATATTTTGATCATCCTGGCTTGATTCATCCATGATCCGGTTGCACAAAAGCAGGATAGTATAAAATGTGATATATTTTGAAATATGTTACCATGAAGATTTATTCTGTGGGGGTAGCCGTCTTCAGACCAGGCTAAGTTCCATGTTGCACACATTAACATATTTTCATACACATCTGGAGTCACAATCAGAGGACAACTATCCTGCTTTTGGTGCCATAGTATATGAGTGATTCTAAGAATCCTTTTTTTGTGAAATGTGGTAGAACAGAAGATTTTTATCATAGATGTGGTGCTGTTAAATCTGCAGCAACTGTGTCATGCTCTCGTCTGAAAATTGAGCAAAATCACAGAGAAATTTTCCCAAGACCTAGTTGAATCTGAACCACAGAGAGTTAAGACAGTTTTGGAGGCCTGGGATGAGCAAATATACCTAGTGTAGTGGAGCGGCTGGTGTGTGTACATAAAGATAAAATAACATACACAGACAAAACATTCAGGTCTTCTACTTCACCACTTTTATTTGATTCAACCCATAAGAAAATAGAAAGGCTCAATGATTCAAACTGTATCACAGTAGATGCTGTGCCTTTTAAATGATAATAATCTTGCTTATTTTAGACCATACTATATTCTAAATGAGACATGGCAGACTGTTTGCCAGGTCTAATTAACCAGAAAACTTTCCCCAGTGTGTACTTTTCATACCCCAAGTGGAAAAAAACCACCAGTGAAATGGCTTTTTGAAATACCACGTGTGTCTGCTCTGCTGACACATACGGAACATTTATTGCATACTTGGTGATTTTTGTGGCTGATATTTAGCTCACCAGGCTGACCCCGTGTTACGACTATTTACCCTGTGCCTTTATGTCAGTGGCAATCTGATGAAAAATCCCACCCTGGAGTGAGGTAGTAGGTACTTCTGAGCAGAATCTATCCTCCACCCCTGATTCTCACTCCCCTCCTTCTCCCTTGAACCCACACAAGGACCCAGCCCACCTAATTTACTCCCACCTCCTAATGTCAAACAGCTGTTTTGTTGACTCGCAAGGAGTTGCTGTTGTAACATCCTCCTCTTGCTCTCTTATCTCTTTAGCTTAGCCATTTTGCATATGGAGTCTAAATCCATCTTCTCAGTATCCAAATTTCCATTCCAGTTTAACAAATGACTTGGGTGTTAGCTACAAGGTCATGAGTTAAATCCTTAGTGCATGTGGAGGAAGACACAAAGACAGAGAGCTAGCTATAAATTGTGGGAATGAATCATGCTTACCTCGAACCTTTTGAAGTCGGACGGTTTCTCTGACACATAACGTCAGGCCGTAACTACGTCAATGCCATTTCCAGCGCACTCCATCAAACTGAAGGAGCCATGTGACATAAATGCCTTGAGGTCACGCCACCTGTGATTGACAGGTGGAGATCAGGTAATGATGCCTGAGAGCTCCTGCTGCTGTTGGAAATCTTCTTCAAAGGATTGTCCTGGCCACAAGCCTGAAGTTCAGCATGGAAGCTGCTGACACAAATTTCTCAAGAATTTATCACTGACTTTAAAACTCAGGACCGCGTGATTCCAGACAGTTCTGGAAAAGCAAGCCATGCGCTTAGACTGCCAAGGATTTTATCACAATGTTATATCATGTGGCTGTATAGGAGCATTACAGTATCTTTTGCCAAGGAAGGGGAAAAAGGAAGCAGTGGGCCAGATTTTCATCTTAGTAATATGCAACTTTGCATGAACAGGACGACCAGGATATTTTTTACGGAGTCTGTAAACCCACAGGGCACCCAAGTTGTTCAATTACTGTTTTATGGAGTTTACTCTTGTGTCTTAGGGTTTTATTGAGCTCTCATGCTGAACTTGAGTCGTTCTGCTAAGGCAGCTGGGAGTTCTGTTTACTTTCCTACCTCATACACATGCTGATGTTTCTCCACCCAGAGCCTTGCTGTTTGGATGGTTGGTGATGAGTGACAATGTAAAACCCCAGACTAAGCTCAACACCAGTGTTTGGTTTTATTTCTTTTATGTCAAATGTCAACCTTTTATTTTTACATTCTTCTTTTCTGAGATGTCTGGCTCTTGCGCCAGTCACAAAACGGATAATGTGTCATGCTCAGGAGAGAAGACGTGCAGAAATTAATAACAGGACTGCAATAGAAAGCACATTTTATCATTACATTTTAGCATGCACGCCTTGCTATATTCCCCCTCTTTGATTTGGTTTTTAAGCATGGGGAACTTTTCAACTGCATATATGTGCGGGTACATCACGGTGTGGGCTGGGATGAGAAGCGCTCCCATTACCGCCATTACAACCATTGCTGCCTGGTTAAGGATTTTTGTTTGGCTAAAACCAGTTACATAAAAGGCAGATGCCTTGAGATGGAAAAAATAGGACAAACCTTCTTATTTAGAGTTTCCTAATCTTTTTAGGGTGTGTGCTTTGTTTAAAAGAAATGCATGCTGGTGCACGGACTATCAGACAATGACGACTCCCAAGACAATGCTGAACGTCCACACGAGTTGTTTATCATAAACAGCATTCTTGTGAAAACCAGCGTGTCCTGACATGGTTTCTGTTCTGTGATGTGCAGTGTAGTTTAGATGAGGTTTTAGCTTGACATTTGGCAGATGTTAGACACTGCATCACCAAGTTTTTTGTTAATATAGAGTCTAACCACTGTGCCTCCATTTGTATCAGACTTTTGGTCCATTTGGCTGAGTCAGTATAGTTGGTTTTTGTTGTTTCTTTCAAGCAGATGCCCTTTTATCTTGTAATCCCAAGCTTTCTAATTGTTAAAATTGTCTCAACTCATACCTAGTTTCTCACAATATAACTCGTTATTTTCGTTTCCAGCCGCTGACAGCTTTTCCTTTCATCCGTACTTTCCCCTCTTCTTTGCCACATGGCATCTTTTTCTGCCAAAGTTAGGTGTGGTTGCAGTTGAAGTCATACATGACAACACCCATTAATCTTCTTATTTTAAACACCACACAGGATTGTGATTGAGTGACCTTCCACATTACAAGCCCTCACATTTGATATTGTCCCCTAAATGTCTATTTTTCTTTTTTTTTCCTTTTTTTTGACATTGCACTAAAACAAAGTTTTCCAAAACAGACTTTATCCCTTTGGAAGAAAATGATGACACACTACTTTGTTAGCAACTCGTGTCAAGTTGCTTTGACTTATTATAGCTGTATACCCTACCTTTACCTGACCACACTGTAAGCCTACCTCCAATTATGAGTCTGACTCCCTGTTAACCATGTGTTGTGTGTGGGTGATTCTCTATGGGTTTTACTGATTCATTATTTAGCAGCTCCTGATGTTTTCCTGGTCTCCGCTGCTCTGGTGTCAGGTGCCTGCTTGATCCTTCTGTCTGAACCAAGTTGAGGCAGGATCCAATTCCAGTCTCTTTGGCCCATTTGAATTGCTTCCAGAGCTGCTGAGCTCCACTCCAAAACCCTTTTGTTAGTCCTGGATGTTGTCTCTTTTCCGGCTGAGTTCTATTTGCTATTTATTCAGCTAACTGTCGATGGAGCTGGGAAGCGTAAAATGCATTTGGATATTACTCTTGGCATAACATTGGGGATGTTTGGGCTCTCAGGAGGTATGGTTCTGCTATCATCTTTTTATTTTTTCATGGAATATGAGAGTTATGTGTACTTTTATAGCTGGCCATAAAGTATCACGATGATGGTGTGTTCACTTTTGCAGGCTTACATTGAAGCAATACAGTTATTTATGCACCTGAATATGATCTTTTTTGGGGGGACAAAGTCTCCTTTGGTGTCTGAGGAGCTGATGCAATAACCGCTGCCTAGAAGTATAACAGCAACCGATCACAATTATCTGTCTACATTTAGAAGCATGAAACTTTACAGCATATGTGATCTTGGACCTTGAATAGGGATACAGGTCTGCGTTTATATGTGTGTGTGTGTGAAATCTGACCCTGTCTGATTTCATCTCCTTACATGACACAGGTTGCCTAGAAACACCATGAGGGCACGGTGTTTAACTTCCATATTATTATGTCAGAGGAAAGAATGCTCCCAGACCCAAACACACTGCAGTGGTTTTGGCCATACATGGGAATCTTCCCATTGGGCACATGGGGGAAGATAAATTATCATATCCCTACTTACACATGGCAATACTGTAAAGAGTAATTAACACATTCTAGACAAGAAACTGGAATGATCTAAAAGAAAACGGGAGTGCTTTTATTGAGGCTAATAATAGTTTTATGTGTCTGACGTTATCTTGGAAAATAAGAAAATTGCTGTTTAAATTAAATTACTTTTCCAGTTCTTGTCTACATAATCGTAAAGCTTGACGCAACTAGAAAAAAAGAAGAAAAAAAGCTAACTCACAAACTTTTGTTTTTCTTTGGACGTGCAGCACATCCCGGGGAACAGCAGAAATATAGAGTATATGTAACACAGTCAAATGATGGGAGACTGTGGCTCTGACGTCTGGTACGTGTTAGATGGAGCATTTCATATGTCAATCAAATCCATCATGACTGTAGAAGCTGGTGACAGATGCTGAGTGATATCCAGCTCCCCTTCTGCTTCAAGTGGATTTTTATATGTGAATGATCCATCAAGAGGCCATCCTAGTACCGTCTCCTGAAACTTTAACAGCTACAACGTTTATACCTTGCACCTTTGCAACAGTAACTTTTGACAGAAATCTTTTTTTGGAACTACTATGAAGAATGAAAGAAACTCTGGAAAGAGGATTTCTGTTGATCCTTATTAATTCAACTAAAAAAAAAAACACATCTTTTGACAGATTGGATCCAGTTTACCCTGAAATGTCACTACATTTGGTATCACTTTGACATTTGTCTTGAATTTGCCCTTTAATCTTCCAATATTTTCCAGTGGCTGATTTATTTTCCTAAGTCCAGAAGAAGCAACAAAACACCAATGAATTTGACTTATTATATTAAGACATAAAAAATATGAAGAAGTTTGTATTCCATGAAAGATTACACTTCTGCCAACTGCTAGCTAGCTGTTAGCATTTTGATGGTGTTTCCAGATTAGCTGTAATTTTCATGCTGTTGCTATCTGGTGTAATTAGATGACCGAGCAGCAAATTGTATAATGCATTGCATCCCATGTCTGTTAAGAAAATATTTGTATAGGCTAATCAGCGAGAGCTTTCTTTTTAAAAAAAAGAAGAAAACCCTTTAGCAGAGTTACAGTATGAAAGAAATTCGAGTGAACTCCAGGCAAAACAGAAAATGGAGCTACCTTGCAAAATATCTCCATAATTAATTTCTTTTGTCAACCAAGTATCATTGTAAATAAAATTCAACAAAATTAGGTACAGAGTCTGCATGTTACCCCATGGGTGGGTTGTCTCTGGGTGATCTCACTTCCTCCAACTGTCCACCAACATGCATGTTAATTGGTCACTCTAAATTCCCCTACAGTATGTGAGTGTGAATGGTTCTTTTTTCTTTCCATGTGGACCCTGTTAAATAGGTGACCTGTCCAGGGTGTACCCTGCCTCTTGCCTGCTACCTGTTGGGGTTCCAGCCCCCCACCACCCAGACTTGGAATATAGAAAGTATAGGAAATGGATAGAAAATTTGGTGCCTAAAATTACCCCAAGCACTCGGTGAAAATGAAAGTGCATTGAAGGAAAGTTGGAAAACAAAGCCAAAATTGTTGAAAGGTCTTGATTTAAAAACTCCCATCTTTATTTGGTGGACCTTGTACCCGTTACAGCTAAAGGCTTTTGACCTTGCATTCGCGTAGGTAACTGTCTTCATTGTTAGCATAAGAGTTGTTGAATTTGTAGGAAGAAAACAAAATGATAGACATGGTGACAACAATAGAGGTTAGTATCAATTTAAATTTTATATCACTTCAGGAAGAACAACAGCAGCAGTTTTGTAGACGATAAGTAAGGCATCTAAAAAGTGCACTTTGTAATACACGCATACACATATTGTTTCTGTCTGACGAAAAACAAGAATCTCCAATTTACCCTGATCAATGGGTCCCTATGCTGCCCATATTGCAGCTTTTAAATGTATTTCATTAATTTCTGAAGATACTGTATATACCGATTACATTTCAAACAAATACAAAATGCATGATGCAGCCACAATAAACACTTCTAAGCGCAATTAAAAAACAAGTATATTCTAGCACATCATGTATTATTTTAGATTGCTGGATAAAGTTATAGGCTCAGTTTTCTTGCTAATAGAGTGATAAGGCAAGAGTTCAAGGGGACTTGGGCTATACCACTGAACTTCGATACTAAAAATCACCCAGAGAAGATGGATTTTAATAGATATTATATGGATGGCACTGGCAGGGGTATTTGTTTTGTGCTCACATGTGAATAGAAAATCTGAACACCTTTCGGATGGTCACTTGGCGTAAGTTTAAATAAAGCTCTGTAAATTAATATCAATCTGTAGCATCTGAATCGCTCTTACTAGAGAAATAGATAAAACTTTTCCACAAATATTCACTCTTTCACTAAAAGTGACAAGTTTTCATGCAGTTTGCTTTTGTTACCCGCATTATCCACCATCTATTTCCAGCTGTCATCTTCTCAAAATTTCCACTTCCTTTTCAACTCTTTTCACTTTCCCTCTCAAACACAGCCACTTATTGTTGTAAAAATATATGGAAAAAGGAAGAATGCATCCTCTCCGTCCTCCTACACATTTACTCCTGACATCACCGTGCCTCACATTCAAACCTGTGACGCTATGAAAACCCATCATCCATCTGGAGACATGTCAAGATGCTGACACTGTTTTTCTATCATTAGCCACCCAGCTACTTTGCAGGTGCAGCAGAATTTGGTTTTGTGTGTCTTGAACAATACATTTATGTTGCATCCATGATGTGGACTGTGACTGAGCAGCCAGGCTTTGATGTAAAAAACATAGTCATTAGAGGGATGTGAAGACAAATATGAAAACAGTTCAGTCTTTCTAATACTAAAGACATGGCTATTCTTGTTCGTTTCTTGTGCCCCCCCCCCATTTCTTTCTCTTTCATCTCTGCTCTTCTTCTTCTCTTTCTGTCCCATTCAGTTGGGTCCAGCAATAAGATGCAAATATAAAATATAGATTTCATTTTTTCAAGAGGGACTTTTTACATATAATATAAAACTCTAAAGTAAATTTGCTCAGAACAAAAGAGCAGCCAGAGGATCATTCTACTTGCTACAATTCTGGACAAGACAGGTTAAAAAAATGCTAATAATGTGTTGTTTTCACCTGATGATAACAGATTTAACCCATAGACTGTAAAATGAATGGACAAACCCTTAAACCATGTGACCCATAGGATTCTTATGAGCTGAAATGATACACATTGGGCGGTTCCTTTCTTCGCCATCTTGGCACCGTAACGAGTCTTGTGACTGCCAGAAAGCCAAAAAATGGGAAGGATGATTGACACCCATCAAACTCTGAGCAACATGCTAACAAAGGTAACCCGGAGCTAATGGGAGCTAACCAGCCAACGGAGGCAGGCGGGTTAAAGATACGAAACCCTGTTAGCCGGCTAAACGCGGTTGTGCTACGCTAGGCCTCGTTTTCCTGGATATCTGGTACCTGTCAATCAAAAGGACACACACATAATTAATGAGGAATTTTAGGATTAAATAACATATAAATGGAAGAGTTAGAATTTTTTTCACTCCCCCATAGTTGTCATGAAGGTAAACCTGACATTTTTAACCTAAAATCGTGTTTGAACAAGGCTGTAAACCTGTTTATTTCTGCTGTAAAGTTGGTCTTTTTAACATGGGAGCCAATGGGAAATTGCTCTGTTTTGCAGCCAGCACCTAGCGGATGAAGAGGGAACTGCAATTTTTTGCACTTCAGCATCACTTCCAGGTTGCTGCTTGATTTAAACATACCCTTCACCTGCAGCTTACTCTATTGTTAACTATGTATACAAAACAAATACATTCTCTAAAATTATATAATATTCAATATTTTTAATGTATATGCAAAACAAAGTAAAGAAATATTACATTTTGTATTCACCATGAGTCACAGCATGAAGCTGTGGCATCTGTAGTGTCATGTAACTTTAATAAAAACAAAACTCTAATCTAGGCACTCAGTGTCAGTTCTTTTCCATTTTTGTTTTGAGCATAAATCAGAAAATGGATGCCAGTTCATTACTTCATCTTTTAGTTAAATTTATGATATAGATACCCAGAGGAAGATTTGGTTCGTTGTAAAAAAAGAGAGCCCATCCATTGTACAAAAAAAGAGAGAAAATACAAGTTGTTTTTCCCCTTTTTTTCTTGTCACAGTGATTCACAAATCCAACCAGACGTAAAATCTTGCACTAGTTTACTCATAAATAACACGTCAAGGGAAAGTAATCTGATTGGAACATTTCAGAAATGTAAAATAACCTTTAAATATTTCAAGTATTTAAAATTATTTTCTTAATAAAAACGTATAAAACTGAAAGGTTTAATTAAAAATATATATAAATAAGGAAAGATCTCACATACCTAAACTTCATCTGACTTAATTGACAGTCTTGGACATAATCTGTCATGACACACCTGGCTAGTCAAGGACTATCATTCTTTAATTTGCACACCACTAACCACACCTAAACCCTTGGCCATCATATATTTTCATTGGTTGTTACAACTCAGTGAATACACTAAAAATCTTATTTTTATGTTTATTATGTTAATAAAAACCTACATACATTTGTAGCCAGTGTGAAGAACAGGTTCAACAAACTATCATCAAGTTTACTTGAAAATGTTGAGTCTGTTAGCACCTACAGTAATGTACAGTAGTAAGAAGTTTGATCCCGCCAGTTCTTATTTATTTTAGCCTTTTAGTGTATCTTTCTTGTTTTCTATTTTAGCCTTTCTATTGTACCTAAGGTTTTATTGTTTGTACTGTAAAGTGTTCTTTGGTGTCATGAAATATTCTATCAAATAAAATGTATATTATTATTGTAAACCTTTTAAGAAATGTTATACAGTAAAACACATTCATATATACTGTAAGTGAAGTGTAGGCTACATGTATACATGTCAAGTCACTCAAGCTTTAAATCTGAAAAAGTCTAAAAAGGGTCTACAAAGTAAAATCTTGGAACATATTTGGGATAGCTTACTGTGTAGCAAATTGGTCAACTTCTCAAATGCTAAAGTTAAAATAGATTTAACTTTGTAAGCATACCAGACTAATGTCACTTTACACAAAAATATATCTCATACTTGAAATAGTTTGTCTATGTCAGTGTTATCAGTGGAATGCTCTGTATTTAGCCTCGCGCAGATAAAGGCTAAGAGGGATGTCATGTCTTGGGAGAAAACTGTTTACACTAGATGTGTGTTGTGTTATAAAAGAAATTAGAGCTTTATTTCTGAAAACAAGATAATGTCATTGGATCATTGATAAGAACAGGTTAGAATAAATTGTGTGACCTCACAATGTCTTATTTCATGCAAGGCATTCAAATATTCCAAGTGGTTTGGGATTAAATTTCAAATTGATACTGTATTATTTTTACTTTTTAATAGCTAGATAATAGCTTTCTTTAAGTATCAGTACTTTTATTCATGCATTAGGTT
>JAVQJG010232645.1:0-12247 GCA_036024015.1 Craterocephalus amniculus | reverse complement strand
ACATACAGCTTCAGCACCAGTTTACAGATGCATTCGATTAATTGATTAAAGATAATGTAATCGACTAAAGTCTTAACGATCGATTAATCGATTATCGATTAATTGTGCCCATCCCTACTGTCTACATCTATATTTGCAGGATGTTTAGTAATTTCATAGAATAATGTAGTGTATGTTGCAGAACTCTTACTGCTGGAGGACAAAGCTGATTCATCTCTGTGTTTGAGTCATGGCATAATGTAAAATATACAGGATGAGTGAGTTTCTTCCTGAATCAAAGGATGCTGAGCAGTTACATGTAAGATGATACAAGATACAAACAAAAGTTTTAGTTGTTGATGTGTATGTCAAAAAATGTGCAAATTCCAATGGAAAGATTTTACTTGGTAATCAGTGTTAATGCGTTAAACTTCCTGTGCTAAAATGGAATTTTCTACAGTTTTCTCAAAAGGTGTGAGAAAATCCAAAAGTATTAGAATATTATAAATCCCTTTTTATAGAGGGGAAATGTTCAATTATGCTAAGCCAAGATAGAACTTTGCCAGTCCTGCTGGAAAACCTGGGTCGTGTGACTGATGCCTGTGCTTTCATGTCTGGGGCGGCCCGGTACTTTCCAAATGCTAAGAGCTTATCAGCGTGGAACCGATCGGCATAACAGCAGTTGCTGTGATGCAGCTGTGCATAAATGCAGCTTGGTAAGTACATACAAAGCACTGATCTTGGACAAACAGTCTTACATCATTCATGCCTCTATATCCCCAAATCTCTTCTTTGAAGTTCATTAAATGTAGTTGGAAATGCTGTAAAATCATGTTATCTGTGACCAGAGGTGGAAAGAGTACTGAAAACTTGTACTGTTACATTGCTTAAATTGTACTCAATTACAAGTAAAAGTACTGGTCTTAACAAAAATACTTCAGCAAAAGTAGCCTACCAAGTACTCTTCTCAAAAACTGCTCAGAGTATTAATAACTTTTTAACTGATGGATGTTTTATCGTGTCGTCAATAGCAGGCATTTAGTTCAGTTCACCTGCATAAAACATCTATGTTTAAAGCACTTTTCTCAGATGAACAATGTATAGAACAACAGCTCAAAGGAAAATTTTTGGTAAAGAAATTACATGAGCATAAATTTTGTTTGTTAAAAAAAAATGACGAAAAATGTTTTGAACCTGCATAGAACAATTAAAAAACTTCCCGATAAACTGTACGGGCGGGTAAGTGTCATACTAGCCTAGACATAATCTCATTTCTGTCACACTTCACTTCCTGAAACTTTTGTTCTTTTTCAGCAAGAGCTGGTTTTCTAAGTTTATCCGGTAGTATTCTATTTTCGATGCGATTTCATTACGAAGTGTGGTGTATGGAAGGTGGTAATTATGGGTGTACTCAGTAGCGAATAGCGATTTAGAATTTTAAAAGTAGCGTAGTAGACTACTTTGAGTAAAATCACACATTTTGAAAAAAAAGTACCCGAAAAATTTACTTAATTACAGTAACTTGAGTATTTGTAAACCAGAACCTCTGCCTCTCTCTCTGACATACTACATAATTTTTTTTACATAATGTTATTTCTAGATCATTTGGATTAATCGTGTCTGTTTCATACTGTCTTAAACAGATGGTGTCCAGCTATATTCTTTAGTGGCTGACATCAAACACATACCCCACGACATGTCAGGTTTAGCTTCTGCAGCATGTAATTACCTCCTGTGGGACAACATTTCCCACAAAGTTGAATGATAGGGAACAAGTACAGAAGTAAAAAAAGTGTCATGGTCAACATCAAGCTTCCTGTCTGGTCCAAGAAAGACATACAGGCTAATCCATTGCCGTGCGTGAGATATATTCTGGTCTTGTTTAGGTCTGATCTGCTCCTATCTGCTGTTATTGCTCCATGTCTCAAACTGTAGGCATGTGGTTTTTAAACTGTGCGTGGCTTCCCCGTTTCTGGTGAGTCTCAACATGACAAGAATAGTTGTGTTTTCATGAGCCAACATTTGAGGCTGATGCTATAAATTTACCACAGGCTTTCAAGCTAGAAAGGTCATCGCAAATAAAACCCAGTGGCATAACAAGAGCGGGGGGAAATAAGATGAGACAGATGGTGAGGAGAGTGGTTAAATGCAGAATAGTAAGCAGGATGGAAGAGTGTTTTGAAAACCTGTACGAACCTGCAGGGGCCTCAAGCCAAACACAAAGGTCCAGTCTGGTCTCACACTGTTAGAGGAAACGTTTAACTTGTGTTGCTAATGTTAGCAGACAGCAGCCCTCAGTCAGACATAAACTGAGTGTGCATGTGTTCATATTAAATCTTTGGATTTGCCTTTGAGGTTCGTATAATATCATCTGCAGCATTCATAAGTATGCTCGATCTAATCAAATCTGCCATAACTCCATCCGATAAGCTCCGGGCCAGTGTATTTACATCCATTATAACATGTTCTCCATCCCATCATGTTGTGCATGTGTAAGCTCATAATGCCATCCGTTGTCAGAATTAATTAGCACCGTTCCATAATATCCTCCTCCTTTTTTCCTCATGTGTGAAAAACCTCAAAGTCTGTTTGCACAGTTTTCAGGCAGTGGAGTTTTCTCAACTTTTTTAAAATTATTTGCCAACTTCAAACTGTATAAACCCGAACACTTTTGGACTAAGTTATTCATTTTTGTTAAGAAGAGTGTTGCCAGAGGTTTTAGTTTTGCACTGAAATTGTCAAATGGCTTGACTTTTGTTGTTAATTGTCAATAAGGTTATACAAAATACATAAGAAAACTACACAGTCACTTTGAAGAAAAAGAAAAGAATAAAAATAAGCTACCAAGTATTAAACAGCCTCGGGATCAACACCAGTTTTACTTTGAGTGTATTGAAATACAGTGAGTGATCAGAGACATGGCCTACGTAAGGACGCCTGCAGCACAATTTAGATTCACTAACGGAAGTGTCAAAGGTCCAAGAAATATGAGAAGATGAGCTCTTCAAAGGTTTTATAGTTGGTTAAGAAAGAGGCTCATGATGCAGCAAATGGATGGAACCATGCGGGATCATTAATGGACTTTGGGCACCAGTTCAAACAAGCAGCAGTAGGTTGGAACAGGGGGACTAGTATGGACTTCTATTCCTAAAAATGGGCTAAATGGACTTCTGGGGTAGAAGATGGACTGAAACTTCTTGTCTACTCTCGCTATATAATCAATAATTAATTTTATTTCATATAAGTTAAATGACCAAACTAGGGATGAAGATTAAATTAAATTATCTTAATTGATTGGCAGGAGAATTATCAATCGACTATTGATAAATCATTAATATTTCTATATCAAAATGCAATATTTATAGCCTATATTTAAATTAAATGAAAGTAGAGAAGAACTCCTGTGTTTCTTTATTTAGATTTTTATTACAATATGAGCGACTCTTGTGGCAGTTAAAAGGGCTTGATTCAGTGGTTACACTGGAAAATGCACTGACATACGACTTCAGCACCAGTCTGAAGATAAATTCAATTAATTGATTAAAAGATAATGTAATCGATTAAAATCGTTGATTATTTATACCCATCCCTAGACCAACCCCACTATAGCTGTGATTTAAACTGAAGCCTCTGTCCTGACAGGAAATAGAGCGGCAAGCTGGCAACAACATACTGTACATGTAGAGTAAAAAGTAAAGGGAGTATTCTGAGGATTGGGATATATGGAAGATTCCCCTACAGTCATGGCATTTAGGGTTTCAGCCAGATAAACAACCAGTTAACCTGACTTAAACTTCATGTAGAATCTGTAAACCTAAATCTAAGATTTACAGTGAGAGAAGACGGTACACCTCTAAACATCACAGAGAGACTGCTTACTGAATATTTTTAAAAGGCCAGAAGTTATTTTGTATTAATTATTTGTTACACATATTGTGATAACTGGAAATAAATAACTGAGTATGGAAAATGCTTTATTTTCTAACCCAGTCTGTAAACCCAGATGTCTTATGTTTATGCTTTTTTGCTGGAATGACATTATTGATAGAGAGAAATCCCTCAAACACAAACATGAACAGCTTGACAGCCAAAGGCTTGCAGTCAAGCTGTTTGGATGGTCAATTGTAAACGGTGCTTGTGTAAATGCAAGGGCTGCCGTTGTATCTGTCCCAAACGTTGAGTGGTCTAAAGTGTGCCCAGTGTGCCTCCAGCTCGTTTGTTTCGAGTGGTTGTTACATTTCATATCCCTCAACCCACCATTTTCCATCTCAGTTGTTCCTATCCTGTTTGAAAGAACAGTGAAATGTTGACGTTGAGGGGTATTCCATAAAGCAGGTTTTCTGGTCTAGCTGCCTTTGTTAACCTAGACTAAATGGTAATCCTGGGTTTTCTGTTTCAAAATGACTAATCTAGATATGTTAATGCAGAAACATCCTGTGCCAGTTCTCTCCAGCGTAAAGACCTGTGGGAAGGTTACTATCAGCCTGAACAAATCTGTCAGAACATTTTGATTAAAACAAAAGAACAGAAAAGTCAAAACGACCCCCACTTTGCCTGAAAATGGCAATGAAAGGCAATGAAAGGTGCTTTATAGATGAATAAAATTTGAACTGGAATATTTCATATCATATCATATCATAATGTATATCGTATATATCATATATCATATATCATATAATATAAAATCTATTAATTACTTAGGCTAGATAAACCTGGGAACTTTAGGCCACCCAGTGTTTAACATCCACCATGTACTGACTTCGCTGGAAATTCTGCACCAAGTGTCACAGCGGGCGATAGTGGATGCAGCCGTTGTCCTATTGTGGTCATCATTGTGGTTTTGGGGTTCAGTGGGTGATGCCTTTCATAGGTTTGGCATGGACGTGCACATTCTGGCTAAAACAAACCCGGGGTTGTGATAGCGACTTCATATCTGAGGTTTAGGAACCGACAAGCCAGGTTAACATGTCACAGGGTTTAGCAACCTCAAGCTCAGGCTTTATCACAGGCTTTGTTAAAAGAATACCCCCCTAGTTAATAATCAGTTGCTGAAATTCACTTTCTGCTAATTCATAAAAAGTTGCACCAAGAAAGACCTCATTATGAACACTTGTTTTTGCTGTTTGTTTAAGAGCAGTGTTCATTTGACTTTTACTGTTTTTCTTTTTTTTTCAAAGACTGTTGCCTCATGTTGCCCAAAACAACTTAACAAGAGCAGCGATGGAGAAAAAAAACATTAAGATTCTGAACCCAGCACCCCGTCTCTCTGTCATTCTCTGTTCTCTACCAAAACACCTTCCTGTGATATCAAATATCACAATCACAATAACTGTATCTTATCTGGTTGGCTTATATTGACCTTTTTACAAACTTACATATACATAGTCTTAACTGGATTCCTCCGACTCACTCTTGTGTGTGTGTCTGTGTGCGTTGGTGTTGCTCTCTTCTGGCTGTAATTGGCTGTGTGAAGCGGGCAGACTCTTGTCTGGCTTGTTATCAGAAAGACAGCCGAACTGGAAAGGACAGCAGTATCACTCGGAGAAACACAGCAGACCTCGGAGGCAGGAAATACACATTTGCTCAAAAATATACATAAACACCACAAGTGGACGCACAGCCAGCGCACAATGCCGCTCAGACACAACCTCTGCAACCTCTCTGACACTAACAGGTGGAGACGGTGAGGAGAGTATAGCTAATGCATTGCCTTTAAATGGCATCAAACTGGAGATGGGGTAGGTAGATAAAATGAGATAATGGATGCACACAGGCAGCTTAGTACAACAAATGGAAAAGAATAAGACAAGGTTGTTACACGAGGAAAAGGTCGGGACAATAACAGCAGCATGCTTCAGTGCTCACGAGGTTGTGTTTGTAATCTTCAGTCTGTCTTTGACCAAAATCTAAATGCTGCTTAAATTATTTCTCGGCCTCTAGCCCGGGGAGTTTTTTTGTGGTAACAATGTCGCCCTTCAATCATTTTGTCTTCTTTTTTTGTGATCAACTTTTTTATTTGTGTATCTGCCATTGTCAATTTACATTTATCTGTTGCATTGATTGTGCAGATTTTTTCCCTCTTTTCTACCCCCCAACCTCCCCTCCATTCAATTCCCCAATGATGGGCATTATGAAAATATGTAACATAAGAAAAATAAATGAAATATAACTTTGGTTAAAAAAAACAAACAAAAAAATCCAAGACAGATCCAGGTCGGCAAATAAAATAAAACAACACACAGCCATATGATAAATTTCATACAAAATGCTGATTTCCTCAGTCCAAAGACATCCACAGGTATAACAATATACAGTATACATACAAGCTTTGTATAACATAGTGCAAGTATGTTGCCATATACATGTAGTTATGTAAACTTCCCCAATTACACAACTTATGGGCAACAACAAAAGGACAACAATTAAAACATAACGGGAATCGCATCTTACATCAACTTTTTAAGCTACAGGATTTCATGAGATTGCAATGTGAATAATTTTGTCTTCCTAATGGCGAGTGACATTTTTTGTGTAAGTGTAATGGATACAGCATGTAGAATTACAACTATCCCCTTTTTTTCTGTCCATCTGTTTAGATGTGAAAACTTGTCAAGATGTTCACAGTGCAAGATGGCTCGCTACTGCAATACCACTTGCCAGGTATGACTGCGTGTGTCTTTGCATTACTTCTGCGGTTGCTGTCATAAATATGGACATTCAGGGACATTGTTGGGGGAAATTTATACAAGATATAAATGGTTAAAATTCTATGTAAATGGTGAGTTTAAGGTTAGGATTATTTATTATGATCCTTTGTTTGCCGTATGGCATTTATCTGCCATATTTTTTATAGTTATTCTCCAGAAAATCACTGACTGTATGTAATGCCGATGATTGCATGTACTGTATATGCATCTGCATATGTTAGTGTGTTTTAAATGTCCCTTCTTCTGCAGAAAAAAGCATGGTCCAACCATAAGAGGGAGTGTAAGTGTATGTGCAGCCTGCGACCCAGACATCCTACCGACTCAGTCCGTCTAGCTGCAAGACTCATCTTTGCCCTGGTATGTTTCAGAAATTTCTCACTGTTCACCAGACTCCAAATAATATGCACCGGGGGCTGCGATGAAAATAGCTAATCACACCTTTCTTGTTGTTGGTCATGATAAGCTGACCATCCGGCTGTGTTCAGAGACCTTGGAACATAAAATTTAGCTGGATGTTCTTGTGTTTTGACTTGCTCTTTCAAACCATCAGACTTGAAGAAAATTCAGTGTCATCCAGCCACAAAGCAAAGGGACAGTTTTTTTTTTTGCATGAAACATTCAAGAGCTTCAGCTAGCAACTTTTTGAAGACTACTGTACATGCAGAAGATATCATGTAAAATTTGAATGACATGTTAATGCTTCCCCTGCTTTCTCTTTCCTAAAGTTAAGTCCTCCTAAGACCAGTGGCGAGGAGCTCTACACTTTAGATGAGCACGAATCACGTAAGTGTTTCGTCAAACAGTGCATATGCGTTTTATATGTCACAGCAGTGTAAAATGTTATTCATTCATTCATAAATAAACAGGAGCAATTTCTTTTATTTGATATTTCTGTAAATCAAAGAAAAATCCCCTTTTATAGATTTGATCCATTGATGTAATTTAAAGTATTAACAGTATTAGAATTTACAGACAAGAGTGATTGGCAATGATTGGCAGAAAAATTACATTCAATATGAATATTACTTTGAAACTATGAGAACTGTGAGAGTTTTTTTGTTGTTGTTGTCATATTTGGCTGTACTTAACATCCAAGAGTCATTTCATCTTAGCTAAGAACCAAGATGTGGAACAGAAAAATACATCCTAATGGGCAATACTAAGAATATTTGTCCTTCATGATTCTTCGTTTGCCATTTGTTCCTCCTTTGAAAAGAATGGCTGTGAAGGATAATTAAATGCAGTAGTAAAATTGTCAAGTTGGCAACACGGTCAAAGTTACTTCTCTCACAAGTTTAGAGTCACAATGTTTGGAAAGTCTGTGGCTGTGGTCCAGCATTTCTCTGAGACTGTTGGCAAAATAATTGGCCAGAATATGTTGTCATGCAGCACCGGAGCTTAACTGGACTCAGCAGTTTGACCTGCACCAATCATGATGTCCCTCTTGTTTGAATTCTTGCTTGTGTTGTGCATTTGTTCAACAACACCAATATTCTTTTGTCAAATAATGTTTTTTTACAGACCTGGATTCCATGTCTGAGCAGAAAAAACAAGGCCTGTCTCAGCTGGCGTCCATGTTGGAGCTCTACATTCAACAGGAAGTTCCCGACCTGGATCTGACATCAGAGCTGCCGCCATCCTGTCGAGAATCCCTCAGCCTCATTGCGAAGGTTGGCCAAATGCATGTTTATACGTTTGCCTTTGTTTACAGTACATGCATACCTACAAACACACCATTTGTCTATTTCCTGGACAACCTTGGGTCTCGATAAAAGTAGTCCTAACTGGGATTTAAATTTAAGAGTGGGATGGGGTCAAGGATGTTTTTCTACCTTTTTTTTTTTTTAAATGTATGAATAAATGAATGAACAGGCCTGTATGGATGGATTGGGACTTAATGGTTTTGCTGATATCTAAAGTGGAAAGTTAAAAACTGCCAATAGGGGGCACTGTGATTGCATGAGCAGTATCCTGTGCAAGTTGTCCTTCATCTTATTTTATTGCTGTCTGTGCGTCTCTGTTGTCTCTACCAGTGTATTTCTCTGTTTTTGAGTTCATTCCATGGATTTTTCCTCATTACTGTTCTCCATGTACACAATTGTTCTCTAATTCCTCCCATCTCCTCTTCTTTATGCTCTCTCTCTCTTTACATTTCAAATGAGGAGTTTATCATTGTGTACTTTGAATGTTCAGTCTGCTTCCCAAAATGGGTCACTACTGTGTGTGTGTGTGTGTGTGTGTGTGTGTGTGTGTGTGTGTGTGTGTATGTTTGTGTCTGGATTTTCTTCTGAGGGGACAGTTTTGTGCCATGAAACCCTCCTTTATCCTAATAGCCTCTCTCAAGTAGTTTTTTTAACCACATACTGTACATTCATGTGCACAGACAGACAATGAAGCAGTGCTAGTTTCATTAACGCTTTTAATACACCCAAGCGATGCAGTGAGGTGAAAAAGAGGGAAAATGTGTGTTTGTGTGCTCTAAATGCAGCTTGTGACAAAGTTTTAGACACCCAAATTGCTTTGGTGCACATTAATCAGGAAAAACAATCGCTGAGCAGCTGATCAGGCCCGTCATCACTGTGCAGAACAATGTTTCAGAGCCGACTCCAGCAAGTCGTCTCAGGCGATGTGCATCTATGTCATGCAGAAAGAATGCAGTGGCATGCATTAGTGCCTTTCCACGTCTTGTTTTTAGACTACAGGACTTTGTGTGCGTGTCTGTGTGTGTGACTGTTGTGTTGTGATATACTCTGACAGATAAGATCTGTCTGCTGCACACTGTAATGTGTCCCTCAAACATCTTCTCTCCATCGAGTGTGTTTGTCTGTGTGCATGTACATGTTGAAACGTGCATTTCTTTTTCAATTTCTGGGTTTATGTAGCGACTCCAACGTGCATGCCAGTTAAACCAGTGTAACCAGAACCAATACGAACTTCACTCTGCGGGAGTAAAACATAAACATCTTGGAAATGTTTTCATGGGGTTTGTGGTAAAGTCGTCAGGCTGCGTTATAACCTACGGTTTCTCAAAATAAACAATATAAGCAAACGATCGAGTGAATTTCAGAAGATGCTTGGATTTCAACACAAGCTTGTGAATCGCCTTCCCAAAATGAAATTGCTCACAAGGCAGTAGAACAACGCAGCAACATGCAGGTTTGGCTCTAAATGAATTTTTTAAAAAATGCCATCCTACTGTCTTCATCTTCGTAAGACCAGGCGGGGAGATGCTACTCGGTGGGCTTCTTCACCTGGAGCTGCTTTGCCAACACCACTCCCAGCTGCGCTTTTGTCCAAGCCTTTTTTATAGTGACCAGGTTGCAGCTTAACTTTCTGAAGCTGATTGATTATTTGGTCCTGGAATCTTTTTTTCTTTTTTTACCTTATTACTGCTTGGGTGAACATTATCAGGTGGAATTAGTCTGATTTGGCTTTTTGTTTTTTTTCATTTTCTTATTGAAACGTAAGTAATTCAGTTTGAGTGCAACCATTACTTCTTTGTACTCGGTGAAAACCTGATTTTCCAATCCAATCCTTTTTCCCGATGTGAATGTATCGGCGGGTTTGGATTCCCAGCCAGAGAAAGAGAGCCGTTACATGACCAACATGTTGCCCCATAAAACGCACGGCTCTCTTTTTCTTCCCCCTCCTTGGTGTCTCATTCTTGCTCTATCAATCTTGCAACTTTCATCCACTTTGTGCTGCCAGAAGATCATGTTACTACTTCGCTGATATTCCTGCTTCTCATTCATTCAGAGGCCATATCTCAGGGACTGGAGCTTTTGGAATGAAAGTTATGGATACAGTAGCCTTTAAACACTTTATAGACAGCAAGGGGCCAGTACCAGAATTTTAATTTTATAATTTCTAATTGTAGGACTTCTAAAATGGATCCAAACTGTTTTAACGGAATAGTATGGTCTTTTTTATGGAATATAAGATAATGACATGGTTTCATAAAATTGACACTGTGGGCAGCTCCTGCATACATTCATACTAAGTATACAATACCAGTAGGGATGCACCAAAATGAAATTTTTCGGCTTGGCTGAATGCCGAATATTAAATGTTGTTCAGTTTTCCCACAATTTTTGAAGAATATTTCATAATAACCTAGAATAAATTTGAAAACATTTTTCAATCAAAATAAATATTTATAGAGTTTACTCTGGCATTTTCAAATACGCCATTCCATATTGATTGCGTCATCGCGTCACAGCCACTTTTCGGCCTTGCTTTTAACTTTTCTTTTCTTCAGTCCTCTGAAGGCCCAATGGAGCGTTTTAAAACTATTTTGCCGAATACATTTTTTTTTTTCCTGTCCAGCATCGTAGCAAGCAGAATGATCTGTGTCTGGTTGCTTTATTGTATTGGACAGATTTAACTTTACCAAAAGGAGCTTTAGAAATACAAGGGCCTCCTTGATGTTCTGGATTTATTTATTTTATTTGGTTTGTGGAGAGCCCAGACCCAGTGTCAGCATGCGGGGTAGAGGAAATAAAAGGTGTTTTACGGTGAGTGTGGGCATGCCGAAGCAACCTCGTCTCTGGATCAGATGAAGACCACAGGCCCCAGACCGAATGTCTTCTGTGGCCGAATATTTGGTGCGCCCCTGCAGTAAATACCAGTCAAGATTAAATGAGCAAGTGAGTCCAACTCTTCACTGGTTCTGTATTAGCGCGACGGTAATTAGTGGGTGGTCTACTTACAGTAAAAATCTACTAAGTACTGAGTAGAAATGTGTTTTAAGCATTTTATAGAGGTGGACCTTTCCAGAGTTATCACCCGACATGGTGATCATTGATAATCCTCTAGCTTTTCTTTTTGTTGATCTTGAATCTTGTGTAGTTTAAAAACAGAATATTCCCTTCATGAGAAAACTACCTGAGTTTGCACAGTGATTGCTGTGTGTGATCTCTGCCTCGTCCTGTGCTTGGCAGAGCTGGAGTTGGATCCCACAAGCCTTTATCAGAATCAGCTTTTGTATTCCAAATTGCAAGAAAATGCTGTTCATTCTTTTGCCATTTGCCTGATATGTGAGACAACTCAGATACAGAAGAGAATGTCTGATAAGTGAGGAGGGATGCTCACATTGGAATGGAGTTAAAAGACAGAAAAATGGGGAAAAATGCTTAAAGGATGGGAAGAGATATGAGGAAACTTAAAAAAACAGAGAGAACAAATGGAAAAATAACAGGAACATAGAGCACATATACTGACCAATAAAAGACCTGAAGTACCTTCATTTATGGCTCTCTGAGGAAGAAGCTGAACACACACGCGCACACACACACACACACACACACACGTTCCCACCTGCCATCAGCCCATGATGGAAGTAAGGTGAATCTCTGTGGAAAAGTATGTTGTATTGTTTATTACATATAGTGAGAGATGATTTATCACAGACTGTGTGTGCATACACACACTAGCTCACGCACTCATACACCTGGTGCCACATGTGAATGTAAATCCAATAAATTTACACCCCTGCTGAAAACTATTTTGGCTTCAATTACTGGGGCCAGAATTAAGTGTGTGTGTGTGTGTGTGTGTGTGTG
>JAVQJG010232639.1:0-12011 GCA_036024015.1 Craterocephalus amniculus | reverse complement strand
CCCCGGATGAGTTGGCTGATGTGGCCGTGGAGAGGGAAGTCTGGGCTTCCCTGCTTAGGCTGCTGCCCCCGCGACCCGACCCCGGATAAGCGGAAGAGGACGGTACGGACGACGGTACGATTAGAAGGAAACAGAAAACTTATCACACCATTTTCATGCTTATAAAACATAAATTCACTTATACTTGAGAGAGCAATAGTCTCAGCGTAAATCAGTTTTGTCTCTCCAACATGCAGTTCCCACCAACTGTATGCGCCTGAGGAGTTTAGTCACTGTTGTGGCGGGGTAAATTGGATAGTTGTTTCTGTCTCACCACTTTCTCTCTGCCTCTAAATCCAAAAAGTTTTCTCTTATCTGCTGTACATCTGCCTCTTTCCCCTCTACTTGATCTTTATCTCTCTGCCTCTCCCTCCCTTTCTTTCTCCCCATGGATCATCCCTTAACTATCAGCGGGACTCCTGAGCAGTAAGAAAATCAATGGCTCAAACGTTCCTCTTAAACACCCGTGATTTTCAGATCCACTTTAAGCATGCAGGTTTTGAGAGGATTTCATTGATGACATGGGCACAGTGTGAATTAAATCATGAATAAAAGTGAGAAAAAGGGCAGAGGTGGACTCCTGAGACTCCTGAGACTCCTGTGACTGCGACTGGACGTACAGTGTGAACCCTCCGTGGCTTACGGAGAAGAAAGGATGGATGAGAGATGATAGGAAAAGGAAAACAATGCAGAGAAAAAAATCATAAAAGAGAAGACTCAAAATTTTTGGCTTCTCACTTCTCCCAGTTTCCTCACTCTCATCATCCCCCCGCAACCTTTATTTTTCTTCTTTTTTTGGGGGGGAGATTATAGCACAATGTATCTGCCAGTGGAGACAGCAGCAACACGTTGCCATGACCCAAATACAGCAGCGAGGCGTGATGATTGGCTAAGAGAAGGAGCTGGGTGGGGGTGTGCTGTGTAGCACATCAGCAGCAGCACCTTTGAAATTCAAACATTTATATATTCAAAAAGACGGACCAGTCCACTGCTATTATTTATGTCTCCAACAATGTCCTCACCTCTGCTACCGCTCCATCATCCCTGCCTTTCCGTAACCTTTTTGACCACTTTCACTAAACCGAGAGCCCATCTTACCTCCTCTTACATCTCCCAGAGTTCTCTTAGAAAACAGGGTGAATGAGGGAGAGTGGTAGAAGCAGACAGAGGAGAGAAGAGCAAAGAATAGTCATCCATTTATAATCAAAGCCGTGGCATCAAATTGTGTGGTGCTGCATGTTGAGCCAAGATCACTTGCAACCTCTAAATTTTTACTAGAGACTTCATGCTGCCTCTCATACCAGTCAGTACCTCTGTTATCACTTCATTAAACAGTGAGTTGACAATCAAATCCCATTTTATTTATTGATATTTAAACTGTGGATTGGAGTCAAGCTCTCTGAATATTGATGGAGAGAAATATAAAGCTTTTCAAGTAAGAAACTGCATCCTTTTCTATAAACTTCTAAAAATGATTATAAAATTGGGTGTTTTTAGTGTTCCAGTTGGATTAGTGTGAATATATTCTGCTTCAGTATATGTCGAGCTTGTGTCTTTTACAAGTTAGCCTGGATTTCAGCCAGACAATCCGTCTTTCATCAGCACAGAGGACGCTGAAGTAACGCACGAAAACTCTACTACTACTCCAAAAATCAACTGAGCAAATGGGTTATGGTTAAATAAATGTCGTTTAACTTTTTTATTTGCACATCGTACATTTTGTTCTTTCTTTATGAATATGAATCCTGCTCATAATTCATGCATGGCTGTTTTAAATAGTCATAGGTCAAGGTGATGACGGACAACCAAAGAGCCAGGCCTTTTTTTTTCTTCTTTTTTTAAAAGAAAGCCTAATTTTCTGTATAATATATAGTAGCAATGTGAATAATACAGGGCAGTATGGGAGCTGATCCATTAACTAAACCATACAAATACATCAATGCATAAGGAAAGATGGGGGTTAGCTTCCTCCGGATTTTTCCTAAATAAAAGGATGAAGTTATTGGCTGCAAGTTGTAAAAACTGAGAAAATGAATACCATGATGAACGGTAGTGTATTTGTCTTTAGCAAAATTCACATTAAACCAAAGCAACCAAACAGAAGTGCAGGTGGATGGACTAAAACATTCTAAAACATCACTGTATGAATTAATGTGCATTGCATTGAAAGAAATGAGTCTCTATAGTGTATGTCCTAACCTGTGCACACCATGAAGAGACTGAAATCTATTCAATCACAGCTTTTTCACTATATATCTTCTATTGCTGTATCAAAATAAGGATGGATTTAGTCCTAAAATCCTTACTTCTCCCAACCACTGCACTCATAAGAATGCAGAACAGCAAGAAGCAGCTATTAGGTACCTGCAGCCCGAGGTAACGCTACAGGTTTAACTCTCTCTGCAGCAACTGACGTCTACAGCGAAAGTTGCCACAATGAGGCTGTGGGGAACACGCGCACTATTTATAGAGCTCTGATTTTCTAACTTCTTCCTTCCCTGCCCTTCATTTTCTTCTCATATCCTGTAAAAGCATAGAAATCAAATGACAGACCTCTTCAAAGCACTGCAGTGTGATCACAAGGAGACCTTGCTGTTTGTTTCTCTTCCCTCACTCTCCATGGTTTTTCATTCCTAGGGGAAATAAATGAGGCCAAATTTTCCCTTATGCAACTTAATCAGAGCGATGACGCTGGTGGCTGCTCAGGGAAGGGGAGGAAATTCTACATGCTTATTCTAACGGTTGGGAAAACACTGACGTCAAATCGTACACATTATCAGTGCAACATTTCCTGTATCACAGCCTAACATAATACAAGAATTGGCTGAATTTGTATAAGTTCCTCTTCATTAAGCTGAATTAGTGAATGAATGCTGCTTCTCTGGCTAGTTTCATTACATTACTCCAATTAAGGAGCTCTTGTATTCAATTCTTGAAGCCATTCAGTCCTCCTCAGTCATACAGATCAATCTATTGATTAGTTTATGCATTCTGTTTCCTTGTGAACGTGCATCTATCCATGCAAACACTTGACATGGGTGGCTGCACGCTGGGAAACATGATAGCTGCAACTTCGGTCAATTTTATATCAGTAGCTGGAGGGAGTGCCCAAGGCTCGCAAGGCACAGCTACTTCATATTCACCAACACTGACCTGTCCTATGTGTGTGTGTGTGTGCAGCCACCTCCAGTTGTGTTCAGATTCCTGTGAGTTCACATGCAGACATTAGGGTTTAGGTCAGAGGTGCATCTGCAGAGTAGGGCGTGGGTGTGTGAGGAGATGCTGGGCACTAATTGGTGTCTGACATGAATAAGAGACACTGTAAAAAAGCAGCTTTTGGCCTGAGACAGATGCATGATCAGACAAAAGAAAAGAGGACTGCTCAGTATGCCCACAGGGAACCTGAGCTGAGAAAGAAACAACATAAACAAAGAGAAGACTGACAAGAAAGAAGTAAGAACAGACAGTGTAAAGTGGAGAAGAAACAGACACAAGTGGACAGGAAGACGAACCAGCCGAAAGGGGGAGGAAAAAAAACACACACCCAAATTGGTTGTGAAAAGCCATCTAAAGCGTGGCCAATTTTTTCCTCTTTGGTGTGTGTTTTGGGGAAAATAAAGCTAACTTTTTCCCTGAGCACAGCAGGAGCAGATCAATAGCACTCCCAGTACACACACATTATTTTTCAAAAAGCTCCAACAAGGAAAAGAACAGTGGAGGGGGAACAAAATCACGTAGTAGGATACTGAAGGATGTGTGCTTCTTCTGAAGCTAGGGGCGAAAAAAAGAAAAAGTATGACAAAATGATGGGAATACCTGTGTCAGTATGAATGGCTTTAAGACCAAGGTGCCGCTACGAAGTAGATAAAACAAATAAATAACTGTAGGTAAAGTAATTAAAACTAAATACACTTCACATTAGCAAATACTTTTGTAGCCTTTAATCTAACATACCTTCTGAGTTGAAACAGGCATAGATCGTGTGAATGGTGTGCTCAGCTTTTAAGCGCCCAGCCAATATATAATTTCCTAATTTATCTGCCTAGTTGATACTAACTTGCATTGATGTTTTGCTCAGCCTGTGTTTTAGGTAAATGTTTGAAGCATGTCTCTGTGATGAGGCGTAACCTACTGTACGGAGCAGCTTTGAAGCAGCATTCTGTTTGATGTGACTTACACCTCCAGTTTTCTATGTTCACAGCTACAGGCTTCAAACATTATTGCCCCCTTCCTATTGCTTTTTATTCAACACATACTTGACGTGCACATTCATAACGACAGCTATGTATTGTGATGCTGACATATTTGCACAAAAACTGTCCACAGTTCAACGTTTTCATTCTGTCATTCTCTCCTTTCACCTTCCTCTGACTGAGAATTACCCGAATCGGATCGTATGACGGATGGATCTTCTATATGTTGGCAACCATGAACCTACGAATCAGTTGGGTCACAGCTCACCTGGCCACAGGTACAAGAGCCCCAAGAGACGTAAGGGCAGATGTCTTCTATCACTTTTTCTTTCTCTCTCTTTCTTTGAGCAAACTACCTAAGGCCCACCACATCAAATACATGTTTATACAATACTAGGAGACTGCATTCAAATGAAGTGAAAGCTCTGGCTTTCACGTCGCACTCAGCAAATTCTTTTGACGACGCTGAATTCTGCTTAGAGCGCTGAGCATATTTGCATGCCTTTTTTTCCACTCCTCTATCTGCTGCCCTTTCCAAGCAGCATGCTGCCAATCCAGCAGAAGATGTAAGAACATGAGAGCGGTGAAGTGAGCGAAAAGTTTTCCGCTTCCACTTAACTGGTGTTTATCTTACGATCCAAGTAAGTCAGCGCTGAGATGAGAGGGGAGCCGTTATGTAACGACCCGCTCCGAGAGGAGTTCCACCAATGAACATTCTGATAGGAGACTTCTGCTTAGTAACATAATCACACTCAACACACAGGGGAGCAACAGAGAGGAAGCCATAGAGAGAGAAAAGCAGTGAGTGACTCTAACAGAGTGAGAGAAAGATGCTGTAAAAAAAACAGTAAGAGATGGACGGGATGAATAATACTGAGGGGAATACTAACAGACAACGTGATACTACAGGACCTACAATAAAATGTATAAAACACAATTGTGCATCTCTTTTTTTTCCACTGGACACATCTTTTGTTCAATGCTGGCGTGTGATCTTCAGACCTTGAGTTATGATGGGAGGCAGGGAGGTATGAACACCCACCTCCACACCCACCTGCAGCTGCATGCCATTGGTCTCCTGGGCAACAGGATGGGAATATAACAGCAATGAGATGTCAGGGTGATACCCAGTAATGCTTATTCTTCATAAGAAAGCAAATAAAAGCACATTTGCACAGTTTGTGCTGTCAAATATTTGTGCAAAATGTAATTAAATATCAAACTGCTCTATTGTAAATACACCTCAGAAACACCCGCCTAGAGTTGAAACAGAAAACTACATTATTCTCTCTCCATTAATCAAAAAACACTATTATTGTACGACTATTAAAAAGCACCTCATTCAGCTTTCTGCCATGCATTGAATGCCAATATTTGCTCTGATCTACAGGTAAAGCTTTGATTTAAAAACATCAAGAAACAACAGCTTTTGGGAAAAAAGGATTAGCAAACTCCAGGAAAGTAACCTACAATAGAAACAATGGCATGAAGAAAAACAGCAGTTTACAATTTTGGAAATAGTTCTGCAGTTTTTGCATAAAAAGTTATTCAAGAGAAATATAGCTCATGTTATTATACTGCATCCATGACTAAGCATACCTAATTGTTCTGTATTAATCAATCGCAACTTTCAGATTCAGCAAATACAAGGAATTATTTCTCCTTCACTTAATCTCTGCACATTTTCACATTAAGTGTTTTGTACCAAAAATGACTCATTTTCCAGTGTTTCCAGCTGCATAGCAGATAGGGATGTCAACGAATATTCTAAATTCAAATATATATTCAGATATTAATAAAACTCTGTGAATATTAATGTTACAATATTAAATAAACAGTGTGAAAAACTAAGAGGGGGGAAAAAACTAAGAAAAAGATCAGAATGAAACAGCGGCTGCTTTGCAAGTAGGCGCGCTGCATGACGGTGGGTCACAAACACGTCACGTGAACTGCAGACTTGACAAAAAGTGGCATATACAGATAGAGATGGCGGATTAAACAGAGCAATGAAAAATTAATCTGGACTCCAAAAAACTTCAGGAGCCCGTCGGAAATTTTCTTGGATTTTTAGCCGACTCAGTCGATGGAAAAAATGCTGAGCGAGATAAAGTTATAAGCCGTGTAAGCTACACAAAAGTTAGCTTACACAACAGTGGACATAAAAAAGCATTGTATATTGTTCTGACTGAATATTTAGTGTATTACATTAGACCTACATTTGTGACACGTCAGCTTGCTCCCATTGCTCACAGCTTGCATTCTAATTTTAATTTGTTGGGACTTTTAACCGGTTGCACTAGTGAGGGAGATGTTGGGGTGGTTGAATTGTAGCTCATTCCTGGGCATTGTTAAAGATTTTATTTTATTTTTATTGAAATAAAAGTTAAAATGCCTATACAAGTAGTTATGTCTTGTACTAGTTTGTCCTCTTGTTAATGCTCAATTGGATATTCGAATATGTTCAAATTATGTGCCAATTTTAGAGCAAATATTTGAAAGTCATTTTAAAGGAATTTTTGACAGACCTAATAGCAGACAACTTCCTTAAGTTCACCCAGTTCAAAACAATCTATGCTTGTGTTAGTATTAGTCACACTGACATAGGTTCTGTGTGTACTGGCATCTAAAGACATTTTTACGGTTTGATAATGATGAAGTTGGCATAATTAAGTTCACTGTATATGTTGGAACTGTAACTGCAGAATGAAGCTGAGGCATTGACCCCAGACCCTTAACCTATACTCTGTATCCTTGTGGGAACGACACGAACAAGTGATGATAATTGTGTGAACTCTGTCGGAGCTTCAGTTATACATGTAACAAGAGATGGATTTTATTACACAACAAAACTGCATTAAAATGTCATTTTGTTCAACATCTCTAACCCTTTAACCTGAATGCCGGACAGAAAGCTGTAACATCTACTTGATTTATACATCAAGAATGTAACGAGGTTTTCACTTGGAGGAAAATAAGGATTCAACACTTGAGTAAACTTTATGGGCTTCAGGATGACTGTCTGTATTAGAGGAAAGAAATACGAGAAAGGAATTTCCATTAACCCACGCTGAAACATAAAAAACTGACTATTCTACCGAACTTAGTCTATTAGTGTATCAATTTCAGCAGAGTAGAATACTTTCATAAGAACATTACAGGGATTCAGACAGTATTTGGTCATTTTACAGTTTCTAATATAACTGCAGCATCTAAATGCCTCAATTGTTTTTTGTGTGTTGGTTTATTTGAGAAACTTATTCAATCAGATCAATTTGGGAATGTGCAAAGCAGGTGGTGTCTTGGTTGGGTGGATGGATTCAAGCAACGTAGCTGTAAAAGAAAACACAAAGGTCTGATGTGATTCTCTGGAGCAGCGTGGGACTTATTTCACACTACACGCAAAGGTGCAATGTTAAGTGTCGCCCCGTACGACTAAACTCATCCTATAATGCGCTGCAGTGAAGATAAACACAGTATATATTAGAGACGAAAGATTTCTACATGGACTGGTGTGGCTATAAATGAGATTGCGTCCGATGATTATAGCATTTAAATGTTGATGGCTTCTCACTGCCTCCAGGCTGACATTCAGATTTACATTGGACTGAAATAGCTATGAAAGAAAGAGCATCAGGGAGTTGCACGATGCAGAAAAAGAACATCTGCACTAAATGAATTTGGGATGAACTTTCTTGTTCCCTGTAACACGCTGCAGTGACTCCCTGACATTTCTCTCCCACACTGGTCCTTTTAAGGACAAGTAGCAAAATGTATCATGTTGCTCTTTCTTCACCTTTCCATTTTTATGCCCTCCTCTCTCTCCGTCCTTTCCTCTTTCTTATCACCTTGCCTCTCATCTATGAGAGAACTCAGGAGTACTGCTTCCAGGTCTTGATTTGTATCTCTCTAACACTTTCCTTTGCCTTGCTCTCTCTTTCCCTTCCCTCCCCTCGCCGTTGCTCTCCCTATCTGTGCTCTGGTCTGTGCTCTGCAGGTCTTCGTCCATGTCAGAACAGAAACACACCCCGATTCCTATCTCTATGTTCTCTGAAGAATACACAATGTGAGACGCCCAGTGAATGATATTCACTCTCCCTCCCTCTCACTCTCTATCAGTCTCCTTTCCTCCTGTTCATGTGCTTGTGATGTGTGTGAATGTATGCATGTATGTTTGTATTCTATGTGATTTCAGTCTCTTGTCCCAGTGGAAAAGGGCATATATGGTCTAAACCTCACTTTATCTGAACACAAGCGGTGCTGTGAGAGACATGGGGTGTAATAATAACTACACACACACACACACATTCGAATGCATATTTGTGGTGTGCATGTACTGTGTCTGTTCTCCCTAACAGCATAAATCCGCCTATAATCTGTCATGTTGTGAAAAATATGGCATCAGGTGACATGCAAAAATAACTTTGGTAAATTTGAATTACTCCTTTCTAAACATGCCGACTGGAAGTCATTTCACCTTCACCACTTATCTATATTCTAAAGCATGCAAGAGTTTTAATGTGAAAATCTGGGAGGTCCGAATATGATGCTTGTGCCTGAAGGAGTGTTTATGCACGTATTATTTGCACCTTCTCTTCACCTTCCTTATCTTTGCTTTCAAGTTGGTATTCTGATTATCATGTAAACACAAGGATCACCACACACGCACACACACACACACACACACATAAAGGTGCCCTGAATCTGGATGCTGCAGTCTTGCTCTTTGCATCGCTGGGTAGTTTCCAGGGTGACACTGCACGAAGAGTTAGAGAACAAACACCCCTTCATATAATTGGAAACTGTACAACATGACGACACTACAATCCCGTCCTGTTGCCCTGGAGACTTCCATCTATCCCATCATAATCAGGGGCACACACTCTCTGGAAGGAAGAGAGGTTTGATTTCATGCTGAAGTGCTGCTTTAACTAGAGGAAATTCCACTTCCTGTTTCAAAGAAGAAAATAACAGTACTGCCAAATGAAAACAAACATTGTAAAAACTTGATTGCAGTGCTGTGATAGCTGTCAGCCAAATTTACCACAAGCAAAAAGGTTCAGATGGAGAGAAGTCTCCTGGTGTCTGTGTCCTAGATTAACACCAAAGCCTGACAGCAAGCGTGTTGACTGTCTGACTGACTGACTGACTGACTGAATGTGTGTGTGTGTGTTTAGGCCCATGTAAGACTAGTATCTGGTGAAACTTCAAGGCACTCCAGCTGTAGCTAACTCACACTTGCCAGGGGCTTAATCTCCCGGCCTAATAAGGATCAATGTAAATGCGGAGTGATACTGTTCTTTCCAATGACAGGACCTGCCACAGAGCTGAGAGGATCACCCGACACTCCTCCCACTCAAACCAACATACTGACATCTCCAAGCTGCACAAACCAATAGCTGGGCGTATACCTGTGTGTGAGTGTCTGTGTGAGCGAATTCAGCCAACGGAGATGAAGTATACGGATGCTTGTGCATCTCAAAATCCCTCATATAGTATTCTCTTTATCAGTGTCATGTTTTAGACACCTACGCAAGAAGAAGGAGGAAAGCCGGTGCTGCATGCTAATGCAGACCAGAAAACAATACTAATAATATCAGATTAGAGCTCTTCTGTGAAAGGAAGGCAGATATCTGCAGCAATATTAAGACCACCCACTATAAACAGTAGATAGATAGTGCAAGCCTCAAAATATGACATGCTTATTACAGTTTTATGAACAGGTTAAGAGTGGTGGCCTTTTTTTCTTCTTCTTTTCAGACAAAGTAGCCCAGAACTAAAGTAGGCTCCATGCTGGGAGCACACAAAACCAATGTCAGTATTAGTGTTTGCACTCAGAGGCAGCAAAATGTAAATTTAAGAGCAACCATGGGTGTGCTTTCATCCAGGCACATCAGTCCTGTTCAAGAGTAAAGTCAAATACATCACCGTTGCTTTTAGTATTAGTTTTTGTAAACTTTTTCTTTTATCATTTTCCTGTTGTGTAAAACTTTCCTTTATGCCACCTATCATCACACACTGAGTTCTGCTGGTACTCAGTGATGTGCAGCTACAGAAACAATCACATTAGAATGAGTCAACTTAAATAATTATGTTAAAACACTGATCTCCAAGTAGCTGCACAGAGCTGAACTGCAGGGTTCACTTTTAGTTTCTCACCAACAAGGATGCCTAGAGAGATTTAAATTCACAGACTGCAGAGGGACTTATTTCTAAGTGTGCGTTTTTGCCGTACCCCATCTGGAGGCTAAAGTTGTTCAGAAGTTTCAGATTCATGTTCATTTGCACAAAGGCACAAACAGGTGTGAACTTGGCATCAGGCACTTGGTAACAGTGCTCTCAGCCTAACTGTGTCCCAATCAATTAAGCCAAGCGCCACTTCAGCTTAACTGGCCTCAGAGGGACCTGGCCTCAATAATATATGCCTCCATACAAGCCTCTATTACTCAGAATTAATAATACATGGACAGACTTCCTTGCTATCCCCATCTCGCTATTCTTTCCTCCGCTCCCCATCCCGGCCTGTAATCGGTGATGGGCTTCACCATCTGGCACTGAAGAGAAGCTGGAGGCTGGGACTGCCGGAGGAGAGGGGGAGGTAACGAAGTTCACACAGAGTGTTTTGTTGGCCCCAAAGTAATATGCTAAAACTTTAAAAAAGAGAACCTCTCCTGGCAAACTTTTAAGATGAGACGCTGATGCAACCTTTTCAAAACCTTTTGTATTAACTGCATGTGGATAAATGTGCATCTGAGCCGTACTAACTGTTGAGAAGGTCAGACATCAGATTTTATCAGCTTTACTCGTACGCTGCCCCTTGCCATAAGACGCGCTATGCTGGTATGATATCATCAAGTAATACACTCCTCCTTCTGCTCTCTGGTCTTGAATATCCTTTTGTAAGTTCTGCATGTGTCCCCTCGGCATGCTACCGTTCATCTCTGTCCCAGTGCCATGTGTTGTATGAGCAGATGCTCTGCAATCCTGTCAAGTTAAGGAAAAGTAGCACGGCATCTTCAGAGTCTGTGAGGTTGGGTTTGTTTTGTTTACCTCAAACTGCAAGCTGTTTGCTCAACATGAATATATAAAGGAAAAACGCAAAGAAAGTCAAAGAAGTCAGTTTATTTTCATGATTTTATGCATGCACACATTCACACGCACACTAGGCATTCAACAAAAAGTCGACTTTTCGACACGTCACCTTAATTAACACGAGTCGACTCAGATTTAGACAACTCGAAAGTTGAAGTTTAGATGTTTTAGATGACGACCGCAATCCCCTGCATCGGCTGCTGCAAGAGGAGACAGACCTACCTCAAGCCTGCTACAGCTGCTATAAGTAAACATGATTTTAACCCTTACATTACGGTCACTTATTTTGTCAAATTAGGCTACGTTTAAGGTAACTTACAGCTGCTTGCATAGGTTATTTAAAATGTATAATATCGTTCTTTTATCGTTCTTGGCCTAATCTTTTATAAGGAGTGATTATTATTGACGCGCAGGCGAAAATGACGATAGCGAAGACGGCGAGGAGGACGGCGAGGAGGACGGCGAGGAGGACGGTGAGGAGGACGTTGTGGCTGCGCCGGGCAGTTTCACAACTCCTCACATTCCCAGCATGGAGAATCCTCTTTATTACTTTATCCCAACATCGTGACCCGTTCCCTCGATTAGCCAAACTGGTTATTCATTATTTGGCCGTGCCAGTTAGTATCTACCAGCACCAGAGGCTTTTCTCGCTGGCTGGGAACACCATCACCCGTCAGCGTTCAAGCCCTC
>JAVQJG010232622.1:0-25380 GCA_036024015.1 Craterocephalus amniculus | reverse complement strand
TGTACACATTATTCATTAGTATAAGTTGAAGTGTAGGTCTTTACTGTATTTGTATTTGCAACCCATTTTCAAAGCTGGGCTGATCACAGAATTTAAAACAGAATCAATAAAGCATCATTTTATTTATGAAATGGTTTTTATGCAGAAAAACAACACAAAGTGCTTAACTTGACAAAAGCAATTTATGCATAATTTAAAAGCTTTCACACACCAGAGTGTAACAGAAATTTAACAACACACTCCTCATTATAGCCTCTTTCACACACACACACACACACACACACGGTCACACCGAGTTTAGCAACAGCTGAAAGAGCAGAGGAGCTCAGGGTCCGCGAGGGTTTGTAATTTATAAACAGTTCAGATAAAGACTATTAGGACCATTATAACCAGTAAAAGAAGCTTAACATGAAGCCTGAGACATGCAGCCATTTTCGGCCCGGTCTACTGTGTTCAACAGGAACAGTTACCCAGAAAATATTCAAGGAACATAGAAATAGAAATAAAAATTACTACTACTATTACTACTGTCATTTCACTTTCGTCCAAAGTGACTTACATTTGAGAGAACAACACAAGCATAAAATCAAACAGTAGCATGAACAGGCGGACTGCTAAAGTCAAGTGCTAAGATCGTGCTAAGTGCTTTTTTGTGTGTGTGTGTGTGTGTGTGTTGTGTGGGCGTTTGTGTGAGTACACAAGTCACCAACAAATCCTATGTAAATTTCAAATAAATAAAAGCATAAAAAGTGAGAGAAATGCAGAAATGAATCACGTTTCTTAGTTTATACTGAAGGCGTTTGTGTCCCTCTGCAGGAGTTTCTCTGAGCCTCTGGAAGGTCCAGGAAAGTCCTGCGTTTAACTGGTGGAGGAAAAGAAGTTGAACATTTGTTCTGGGAGCAGGTCATAGACACATGAGCATTCACAAACACACACACACACGTTCACACACACACACACACACACACACCCAGTCCTTTGATAATTTCACTCGTTTGAAGACAGAAATTTTTGAAGTTGCTTTGAAGTGACTTTTATTGATGTTGCTTTTGGAGTGACTCAATTATTTCCCATCCAAAGCCTCGTCTTTGCCGCCGTGTAATTGATCATAATATGATGCAGAGTAACTGAAACGTAAGATGCACGATCCAGACGCAGCACTTCAGAATTCAATATTTGGCCTCTTATGAGCTACTTTGTTTCAAATCTCAGTTCTTTGCAGGAGAAACATGAAGATAAAGATCATCGGTGTCGTGTTTCTGGACCACTTGCTTTTCATTTGAATCGAGCTGAGGAGCAAACTTCAGCAGAAGCCTGGAATCTGAATCTGTCATGGTAAACAAGCCTCCCGTGACACAGCGGTGGAACCCCACAACCCACTCAGCTACACGACAGAAGATGCTAAATGACTGAGACAGCTTCCTGAGGACGGACGCAGGCCCTGATGATGGACTTATTCTGACATCAGCTCTGACAGGAGGAAAACTTGGGTTCCAGTTGCAGGAAATAATCCCACACCCTGCAAGAGAGGATAATGGATGGTTCTAAATGATCTGTCAGGCTTTATCAGAAAGCTGCAGACTTCCTGATCTGATGCTCAATATGACACGCCACCCTTATCAATCAGTCATCAGTCATCTCATCTTACCATCATTTCATGGGAAGGCTGAAGTAAAGCAGGGATACAGTATTTTTAACCAAAGTGAATGATCTGTTTAATAAAGATTAAAATTATTTTAGATAAACATGTGAAACTCTAACCTTAGAACCAGTAAAGATATCTGAGATTTAATGCTGTACAACACTGGCTCAGAGAAAAAGATGAGCAACAAACCAACAAACCAGCATAAAGGCAGTTCTGTGTTTATAATTCTGATAATCATTAATATGAACTCTACTTCATTGGTAAATAAAAAAGATTTGCCCACCTAACCACAAGCAGCTATTCATCGTTTATGGCTGTTCAGCCTGTAATTCCATCTGATGAACTTGCACTGCCCCCCAGTGTCCAACTCGAAGAAATGCTTATTGTTCAGTTTGAATGGATGAGAACTGCATTAAACTTGTGTTTTTATGGAAGATTTGCAATGTGTATCTTCTATAAAATCAGTAAAAGCATCAGTAAACCCATTTCTGAAAGTAAATTCATCATGAAATAAAACTCAGTTTAACATGAAAACTAACAGCAATAAAACAAAAACTAAAAATCTCATGTGCCTGTTCCTCACATATTGATTTATTCGTCATAGTTTTCATAGTTACGAATCCCTCTTTGTCTCTGTTTACTTTCAGAGAGCAACCTGAGTGAAATGCCAGTAAACTGTGCGGCAGGTAAACGGACATGTCTGAGTTCACAGTGTGTACTTTATCATAGTACAACAGCCGATCAGTGTCAACAGCAAACGTTGCTCAATCTGATCCCACCTGACAGAAGCTTCCCGGTGAGTCACGGCTTCGTCAGACGCAAGCAGGACGCTTCAAAAGACCCAACAGCAGCGTCGAGCAGGCATTCAGAGAGAAGCATTCACCCGGAGGAGGAAGATGCTGCGGCTCGCTTTACTCGCCTGCCTTCTCGCCGGGGCTTTAACTCAGGTCAGTCTGGGAATGGAGGGATTATCAAAAAGACTTCCAGGCTCCATCACGTTAACAAATGTTATTATTATCTATGAATAAAAACAAAATAAATTCTCTGATTAGTTCAGATAATCAAATTTTATTTTATTTTTTATTTAAATTTTTTTAGATTTCATAACAAAGAGTGACTAAAATTTATTCTGTTCAACCTTTTCATTCATTATATCTATTTACACTAGAAATGCTGCTTTTCTGATCTTTTATATTCTTATTAGCTATGTGGACTAAACATAACCTTTTCTAACTGTGGGAACACTTAGGTAAAGCTTGCATAAAAGGTTGATAGTAACATTGATAATTTACAAATGGAAAAACAAGACTAAAACTGAACAGAATAATTATAATGAGCAAGGAGAGCGGGGTGTCATCGCCATAATAACAGACATTAATACCAGATTTATGCTTGCTATTGCCCACGTGAAGCATAAAGAGAATGGCACAGAACCATTTAAAGCTGAAAACTGGGTTTAAACTAGTTGAAAGTATTGGTCCCTATGAGGTGCTCAACCTTTTTATCATAAATAGAGTCAAATTTAATTACTGAGAAATTAAACAAATTCAGATGCAACTGAATGTAAATTTTACACCCCAGGTATAAAGAAATGATTTCCTTTGTACACTAACAGCATAACTAACCTAATTAAATTTGATGTCTTTGTCCAGATTATCGACCCCAGAGGATCTCGTCCAGTGGAACCTGGCACCAAAGCTGATAAATGCGCCCCGAAGAGGGAGTGGCCTTTCTGCACAGATGATGACTGGGTACACAGCTTCTTCTTACTTCACACATTTCCCATCTCTCTTCAGCAAACCAACAATTATATAAGTGTTACATAAGAGTATTAACAGATAAACCATTTATTCTTTGTAGTCTTGCCTAAATTATCCTGAGATGTTTGTGGTTGAGTCGTTTGTAGCTAACGATTTAGCCTAGCTAATGAAGGCAAAAGCTTCTGGTTTGGTTGTCAGGAAAAATATCATGTTATGATGTCATTCTCATAATAGTCTTGTTTACTAGCAACCTTCCCAAACAACCGGACACCTGTTGTTTGGGGCTAGTCTCCTCCACACAAGTTAACATAGGTCAAAACAGATATACTGACCAATGCATTGCACTTCATTATACATTGATGTATACCTATATCTTCCACAAAATAAATCAGCATTTCAGTGCCTCTGAAAGCCTTAACTACTTCTGCTACTACTACTGCTGCTACTGCTGCTGCTGCTACTGCTGCTGCTGCTACCGCTGCTACTGCTACCGCTGCTACTGCTACCGCTGCTACTGCTACTGCTTTCCTTTAGCAGATGCTTTTATCCAAAGCGACATACATTTGACTTTCATGTCTGGATGCTACATCAATGCCACAGTAGCGTCATCCTGTGTGAAGAAAAGAGAAGCAAATAAACTCTCTTAGAAGTTGGCCAAACCAACCTTTTTATAAAAAATAAAAATGAAAAACAGGACATTGGTCAGAACATATTAGACTCTCATGTACATAGAAATGTACCATAAAATGTTTCTGCAGTGTAATATTGGGTTAATGTTGTGGGCCGTAAACTAGCTAGTTTTATATGGTAACATTTGTTCCTCATTTTAACTCTGTTAAATCCACTCCACAGATAAGCCACCATTACCAAAGTCAAGTTAATTGGATTTTATTGCAAATCATCTAAACTTGTGCTCTGATATCTTTTAAACATGATGCTTCATAAATAAAAAGGTTTTGATGGAAAGTTTGATAGAAAACTCAGGTAAATTTTCCCTATGGACTAATGATTTTCTCTGATGACCTCCACCAGGGCTCTAAATGCCCCTCCGGCTGCAGGATCCAGGGTTTGATGGATAAGAACGACCACGAACTGCTGAAGAAGACTGAGAAGATTCGCAGCTTGCTGGATCAGTACAAGACGAAGTATCGCACCACCGACCAGGCGTCCAAGCAGACGTACAACTACCTGAAGGAGAAACTCACCGTGGATTCTGGTGTGGGCTTGTCTACTTATCTTCTATGTATAAGACAGTAAAAGTGTAACAAAAACAGGATTAGATGCAACAGCAGATTGAAGGACACTTAAACCAAGGCTTTAAAAAAACACATTTAAATCTCACTTTCATTTGAATTTCCCATATGATTGAAGAACATTTAAAGCCCATGTGAAACTCATGAAAATAATGTCAAACCTATGTGCTTCATTAGTGAAATACATGTGAACCCTTTGTGATTCGCATGTGAAAGACACGTAAAACCATGTAAGCAACGCGTGAAAAACGTGATTTAATATCTAGTCAAATTCATATTATTACAGGACCTCATAGTTCGGCAGCATATTATAAGTAATTTGCGGAGGAATTGTTTCTTTACAAACGACCGACATGGCTGATTCGCACAAGACTAACATCACAGATAATCTCCACAATTATTAAAAAACACATTTTGTCACTGGTTAAAAGTAATCGGGTCAGAACAGGGCTTTATATGTGATTCACTTGCAAAAAAAAAAACATGGGAAACACATGTGAACATCATGTGAAACACATTTTAGTACCTGTCATGATTCACCCATGTGTTGCTCTCACGTGTGACCACATGTTTCACCATTTTACATGAAGTTACTGTCATTTACAATCACTGCTTGTTTTAATTGTTAATAACACGGTTGTTTTATTTCATTGGGAAAAATAACAATCCAACTATGGTGGCTAAATATACAGAAATTCTAGGGAACACTGTGGAGCCGTGGGATAAATGTGTTACAGATGAGGGGTCAGGGATGAAAATAATCATGTTAAAATGAAAAGTTGTGTCAAACTACAGCTAGTTTTGTAAGCAAAGACAAGATAGTGAAGATCAGATTATCAGAATGATGTTCTTGTTTTGGTTCAGTCACAGTTGTAAAGTTACCAGAACTCAATGAGAGTCAGTCTGAGAATAACTAAACATGTAGAGAGTTTTCTTGTAAACAAACAGTGACTCATGTGTCCTCTTAGTCTGCATAGCTTCAGTATCAAGGTATTTAGATAAGAAGATTAATGCCTACACAAAAAGGAAAACCAGAACCTTTAAAGGCAAACATTTTTTAAAATTAAGATTTAAACGATTAAGAAAAGAAAAGGAGCAGAGGTGCTAATGTTGCCGTCTGGTCCGCCAGGTAATGACAACAGCTACTACGACTTGGCCCAAAGTCTTCGCCAGAGAATCCAAGAAATGAAGGTGAAGATCGACCGACAGATGAGGATCCTGGCCGCCCTGAAAGATCGGGTCAAGGACCAGGTGGTGGAGATGCAGAAGATGGAGGTATGGAGAAAAAAGCAAAACACACATGTATTGTTTTTTTGTTTTTTTTTTTCACTTTCACACATGAATGCAGAAAATGACAAAAAAAACTCCCAGAACTTCTGGGCTCATGTAAGGTGTTCTGCCTTTACATGCTCATCTTTACCAACCAGTCACAGTGAAGCACCTTGGCTGGATCTTTGCATCATCCTGACGTAAAACATCTGGTTTTTCATCGCTGTTTCTGCTTGCTTGTCTCTGCCAGATTGATATCGACATTAAGCTCCGCTCCTGCAAAGGATCCTGCTCCGCATATGTGGAGTACCAGGTGGACAAGGAGAGCTACGTGACCCTGGAGAAACAGGTGAACACTTACTGTAAACACTTTGCTTCATGACATTTTCATTATTTCTGTTTATAAAAAAGTCATCCAAAGCAACGACTGTGGGATATTTTAAACCCATTATAGGCTCATTTTTCTGAATGTCCACAGCACATGAGCATTAATGTAAACATTAAAATTAACTTGTTCAGACTGATCTAAGCAAATTAGGAACTTTCCCTTAAAACCCCCTTTAGAAGAATTTGTCTGGATTTTGCAAATCTAAGACAAAAAGTCGGGCCCTCTGTAAAAAATTATATTTTGTTCATGTTCCTTCATATTCCTGTGTAATTGCACATAATTCAAATACCTATCCAATACTTACCCTGGTGTTAGGTGGTTAACTGAATCAGAAAATGCATTTATATAAAGGAGGAGTCGTAAATTTATCAATAGAAAAAATGATGATTTGGCAGAATATTAGTTTTATGATCAATACATCCTTTGTGAAAATGAAGGGGGCGTTTTACCTGAATTTTTTCTACTTCCTGTCTCTCAGGTGAGTCAGCTGGAATCCCAGACTACTCAGAACATCGAGTCGGTGGGAACGCTGTACGTGATGAAGAGCAGGCCGCTGAAGGACGTGGTCGTGGACAGCATCTACAAGTCTAAGGACGTGGCGGGACAGCAGAAAGCGGACATGTTCCCTGAGGTGAGGCATGCAGCTCTTTGCTTCATGTTTACTGTTATATAAAAATCTTTTTTTCAATCCTTTAAAGACTGAGAAAATTTGGTGGGGAAAGTCAATTTTTTCAAAATTTAAAGTCTTTATAATTTCCGCATATTTAGGCCACTGCTTATCACTCTGTGATCTTCTACAAAGACAAATATCTGATTATCGCTTTTACTGTAAAGTGATGAAATAGGTCTCAGAAACGGTGTGAATCAAATGCAATATATACAACTTTAAAAGGTTTACGCTGATTTCATGCTTAATACCAGCAATTCGGCTAGCAATAACTTGTGTTTCTCCTCAGAATTTACATCTTTGAAGCTTCTTAAGCTTCTTAAAGTTGGATGAATGTCTTGGAAAGTCGGGGAAGACTCACTAGGCCCAGCTTCTCCCGTTAGAAATGGCTCCTGTTCCCAGATCCACCCGCTGAGTCCAATCAAACTCACCATTAGCCGTTTCTGGTGGGTGAGATCAGAGCTAGTGAGTCTTTCCTGACTTTCTGAGTTGGACATCTGACCTCAAGGGGCATTCTCGGTGTAATTCCGACTGGGAACTCTGAAAATCAGACTTCTGAGTACGAGCTGAATGCACCATTCCTCCAAATTACTTTGTCTACTTGATATATTATGGGGGATGGTCTCATCACTTGGTACCAAAAGACAGAAGTTTCACATCATCTTGAGTATGATAGTTAATTTCCAACTCTCTGTAAACTTCACCGTAACGACATCGTTCAAGCTCATTCCGAAATCTTCTTTTTCCAGGTTAAAACGGTCCAGTTGGTCCTGGAGGAGGAAGGCTCTAGCACATCCCCGGCAACCATCTCCAAGGTTCCAGGTACTTCCTTTTCATCCACATCCTCATCTGCATCATCTGCATCTTCCTCATCCTCCTCATCCTCCTCATCCACCTTGACCTCTGCCTCCTCATCCAAATCCATCACCGAGCTCGGAGGACGGGGCGATACGGTTTTCTCTGGTGGCTTGGGAGGGTTTGACGGTCTCGGCCACACAAGTTCAAGCCGCACTACCACCCAAACTGTCACCTGCACCAAGAGCATCAGGAGAACGGTGGTTCACAGTAAAGATGGACCAGTGGAAAGAATAGAGGAGGTGGTTGATGGAGGACCTGAGTGCCAGGGGGTGGGCGACAGCACCAAGGGAGGATTAGGCTCCTTGTTCCCCACCCTCGCCCACACATCATCCTCAGGATCCACCAAGACCGTCCACACTGGCGGCGCAAAGGGAAGCCTGTTGGGAGATTTTAAATCAGGTTTTTCGGATCCATTTGGCGGGGAGCTGGGGATTGACCTTGGAGCGTTCATGACCGACAACGCAGAGGACGACGTTCCCGATTTCCACGCCAGGAGTGTGAAGAGCGTCCGCGTCGAGCGGCAGGATGATTTTGTAGGAAAAGGTACCAAAACATCTGACCTGGAATAAAATCTGCAAAGCGAAGAAGATTTCAGCTAGATAGCATGTGTTAGCATCAGCTAGCTTGCTAGCCAGCTCTATGTAAGAAATACAAGGCGAATACAGCATTGCTAGAGTTTATAAGAGTTTAATAAAGCATTTTGGCTAAATGTAACCAAGCAAAGCAATGGAAAGCAAAGTTAAAGACATTTTTATGTGACTCAGATGTCCAAAATACAAATAAAAATACATTTATTCTAAGTTCCCTGAAGTTTTCTGTTTAATTTCCTCTCCAGTTCGTAACACATACATAAAGTCCTGTCATGGCTGTAAATGGGTTGGATATGGAGGAAGTGAAGTAGTTTTTATCTCTGGTCAGTCTCAACCGGCCAAAACCAGATCCGGTCCACGCTAACTGGAGGTCTACGGTTTGCCCCTCTGTTTGCAGATTGTGTGGAAGCCTACCAGAAGAACCTGAAAGGGGAAACAAACGGCCTGTTTAAGATCAAACCCGGCGGCGCCGACGCCCAGGTGGAGGTTTACTGTCAGCAGGAGGGGCTAATGGGGGGGTGGGTGTTAGTCCAGCAGAGAGAGGGCGGCGTGCTCGGCTTCAACCGCACCTGGGCTGAATACCGCCAGGGGTTCGGTTCGGTCGACGCTCAGGGGAAGGGAGAGCTCTGGTTGGGCAACCAGAACCTCCACCTGCTCACCAGTCAGGGCGAGACAATGCTGAAGGTGGAGCTGGAGGATTGGGAGGGGGGCGTAGTCACTGCTGAGTACGCAGTCAGGGTGGGCTCGGAGGAGGAAGGGTACCCGCTTCATGTGTCCGGGTACACAGGGGACGCCGGCGATGCTCTGGTGAGGCCCGACTCGGACTTCTCCCACAACGGGATGAAGTTCAGCACCTTCGACAGAGACAACGATAAGTGGGGGGAGAACTGCGCAGAGGTGTACGGAGGCGGGTGGTGGTACAACGGCTGCCAGGCGGCAAACCTAAACGGGGTTTATTACAAAGGCACATACGACCCGAAGGCAAACGCACCGTACCAGAGTGAGAACGGAGTGGTGTGGGTGACGTTCAAACCGGCCACCTACAGCCTGAAGACCGTTCGGATGTTCGTCCGACCGGCTGCTTTTTAATACTCTGCTGCTTTCCTTAGTTAGGCTTTTTGTTATAAACTGGCCGATGTGAATCCTGACTTGCGAGAACAGATTTGCTCAAACTGGTTGTCAGCGAAGCCCTGAGAAGACATTGTCATGAACTGGTGCTATACAAATAAAGCAGGGCAAGAAAATAACCTAAAACATGGAGGCTTGCACACATGTTTAATACTATAACAACAAAAGCTGCTGAGCTGTTGGAAACGATTCAAGGACTTGAAACTATCAAACAAGGCACTGATTTCTACAGATTTTCTGTTTCTTTCATCTCGCTATGTAAAGGTCATCGTCGTGTTTGTCCAATGTTCCCGCGGTGATCTGATGTTAGTCAACTCTGTACAGATCAATGACTGAACTCTGCTCCGTCAATAAAGATTCAGTGTTCACTTCAGCTGCTGTGGCTCTGCTCTCATTTCACAACACATTCAAATAGTAAGATCATTTTCATGAGTAGAATAACATTAAAATATTAACCGTTTAGACCTGAGCTGTTAATTTGCATTCTAGTCCATGGAGCACACACTTGATGTGAAATGGAACAGACCAGTAAAATAAAGTAAAGTAACCTATTAACAATGAAAATTATACATTTTGAAATTGTTTATATTCAGACGTAAAAATGAACCTCACATGGACAAATTAGAGATCACAGTTACTTTTAGTAAAATTGCTCCTAACCATTGTTTATGTAATTTTCTGATTAATCACTAACCGCGGGTCAGATCGGACCCCCTGGCTGGCCGTCTTGTACAAATGAATAATTCAAGAATTTATTTCAATCCCTTGAATTTGATTTCAAATCACTGCACAGGAAGTTCTATTAGATTTTACTTGAGCGTTACAGGAAGTATACAGTAACTGAGTCCAGTCAGATTATGATTCGGCGGAATGTGACAGCAGTTAGCTGTACCGAAAACTAAACAACAAAAAAAATGCAAGTTAACTGTAATTCAAGTAACAGGCACTATTAATTGTGATGTGAGGTCATATTGCCCCAGCCCTACCTCTACATCAATTTCTTTTAATTTTATGGAATTGCAATTTTACTTCCTGTTTTTGTACATTTTGTACATTTTGTACAAGCCTGCTAGCAGGAGGGCTTTAGCCTTGGGCCTAATGGTTAAGTCTTTTTCTTACTGGACTCTCATGAAGTTAAACATTTTAACTGAGGCCTGGAGAGGCTGAGATGGAGCTCTAGAGTTTATTTTTCGCTGTTGATTGGGAAGTCCTCTCCTGGGATAAAAAATCTGTAGAATGATAAACCCCAAAGAGTTTATAAATGACCTTTTAACCCTGAACAGCTGCTTCTATAAGATCATATCTGATGTCTTTCCTCCTTGACAGTCAGGTTAACACCTGAATGCTGACACGAAGGTGGAGTTTTGTTTAATAAGGAATGATACAATGAGATATGTAATGGGTTCAGTTTGTGTCTGAAACCTGGGACAGTTCTTCCTCTGTTCATGCTCCAGTCCTCACAGAAACATTTAAGCCGGAGCAGAGGAAGTACAGAGAAAAGAAAACCAAATACAAAATTCAATAGAGCAAGTTTCTGAGAAGCAGCCAGGAGAGAATTCTAACGATTTTACAGATTTTCATGCTACCGGGTCAAAGGAGTCGGACGATAAACGCAAACATGAGCTTTGAGCCATCCAAAAGTCACTCAAATAACACAAAGCAGGACAGGGAAAGCAAACATGGCTCGGTTTTAGATGATCATGTTTGAATTAGAGCTCAGTTGAAGGTAACGCGTCCTGTTTTTCTTTCATCTGCAGTGTGTGCGAGGCTCAAACAGCAGAAACGAGATTCCCCCAGTCGTACCCGGGCATCCAGGACGCTGCAGTGCTCAGCAAAATCCCAACCCCCTCTGTGTGCCGATGATGACTGGGTGAGAAGGAATCTCTGGAGTCCTAACGTTTCCTGCTGCTTTACAGAGAAAAGCCGACACATGCACATTTTATGGCAGAGGAATGTGGCTCAGATCATGAAAAAGCCGTTTTACATTTCTCCTGTTATTTCATTGTGCAAAGTCTTCATCCACAGCTTCTTCTACGAGGCAGAACCATCCAAAGTTTTGGAAAGCTTTTCAAAGATCCTGGAGAACTGTTCCTGAAAATTACTTGTAGAAAAAACAAGAATACTTGTTGAAGATTGTTCAAGCTGCTCAGACCAAAATAGAACCATCTACAATAAGTTCATTCCTTTCAAATTCTACCTCCATTCGGGTTTGCAGCTCTTTTAGTAAACTGCTGCACAGAAATGCGTAATGAGTGGCTAAATACTTTTGCACCAAAACATAGATGGATGCACTAACAGACTAACAATGAATTATCTGGAACCATAAGGCTGAGTGTTGGACGTCCATTATGTTTATTAGAGAAAAGTGGCCAAAATTGTCATATTATGAACTCAAGACAACACTGTATCGAAATCAATTCAATCCAAAGACCAGATTTAAAAAATATCTTGTTTTAGTTTTGGACACAAACTTTTTAATCAAAGATGAAGCAAGGAAATAGAATTCAGGTGGAAATGCTCCCTAACCCTAACCCTAACCCTAACTCTGCTAGGAAGCTGGACCTGGTTATTTTTCAGTGTTCCTCGGTCTCTATGCAAGATCCAACCACTGTGTCGCTCTCCGAAGGTTTCAAAGTGCCCTTCTGGCTGCAGACTGCAAGGTGCGATCGCCCAGGTGGAGAGTGACGTGGAGCGAAAACTGTGGACGATTTGTAAAACGGCCAAGATGTACGAAGGTGTAGCCGAGAAGTCAATGTCAGCGATGACAGGCATCTACAAGTCGAACCGGAGAGTCATTGTCAACAGATACAGTTAAGTTTTCTGCCCGTTTCAGACTGCTTCGTTATGAAACTCACGTAAGTTTTATTACACTTGTCTGGAGATTGCAGCAACTACACGGGGTAACTAACATAATGCGGATTTATTTAAGCAATGTTTTCTGTGTAGTGTCTGAGGTGAGGTTTGTGGAGCGTGCAGAGGGATTGGCCAGGAACCTCACATCTCTACGGAAACGATCGGCCTCTTTGGGGCAAAAGATAAAGGAGCTGAGCAGCAACGTAAAGAAGCAGATTGAGGAGTTGTATCGAACGGAGGTAAGAAATTTTTTTTCTTACAGGACAGTTAGTTCTGCTTTTCTTCAACCAGTTCCCATTTGGGAGCTTTTCCCTTAAAGCAGGTGGGAATCTCAGTTCATCCTGCTAACATGTACTTGTTAGTGTAACTGGAAAAAGACTGAAGTATTGCAGGAGAATCTGTTTTGTCTTTAAAAGTACACAGGATCACAGCTTAGGTTTGCAAAACTGCATCTGAACCAATCGCAAGACTCCTGGAACCCGGCCAAAGTGAACAGGTTTAATCAGCAAGTGTATCAGCAAACTTAAAGAACAAACTTTAATTGACCCATCTCTAGCTTGGAGCTCCTCAGGGTTCTATCTAGGTAACACTGATGTTTTTAACACCAAAGTGAAAACAGAAAATAGACTGAATTTACTCGCTTGCAGTTTTCAGGCCTGGCCAATGAATGAGATGCAATGAGTTCTTCTTTCCTCTAGGTTGGTGATTGTTTTATGGAAGTTCGCCCCCTAGCAAGCAACTGCTGTAACTGAGTGACATTATCTACGCTTTCAATGGAGAAATATTTAACCTGTCTGATTGAAATAAATGATTGAATTTCTGCCCTCTCCACTCCAACTGGTCCAGGCAGATGGCTGCCTTTACTGTAACGGGTTCTGCTGGAGGGTCTTCCTTCCTGTTAAAAGGGAGTTTTATTTTCCGCCATCGCCTCTAGCTTGCCAAGGCTGGAGATTGGATCGAAGACTAGACTCGATGCAGTCTGTTGGTTTCCTTAGCTCGGCTTGTTGTTATGAATGAGTTCAAACTGTTTGTGAAGCGCCCTGAGTTGGCATTGTTGTGAATTGGCACAAATAAAGCTGTATTGAACTAAATGATGAGCGATTCCAGCTGACATGTTCACATGGATGCCCGATAATTTGATCTGATCAGTTGTATTCATATGATAGAGAGATTTGATACGACGGGACACTTTTGACCTGTGTACCAGCTCGAAAGAAAGGTGCTTTTCTCTTTTTCAGCCTGTTGTCAAAGTGCTGATCTCTTTCAGTTTTTAAGGAATATCATTATATCTTCCATTTTTCAAGTTTTTCACCATTTTTTCTCACATCACCGCGACGTGGTTTAATCATACGCAGAAACAAACTCACATTTATCAGGATGAACGTATACATGGTGATTTTCTTTACTGCTGATCCGTTTGTGAAAAGGTTTAAACCACCCTTCTGGATCGGACTGAAAACTCTTTCTGATTCTTTCGATCAGATTAGAGGTGTTTCCTTGGAAACGCAGCTTAGGTCTGGTTGGTTTTGCCTGCTTGAGTAAGATTCAGTGTGAACGTGAACCAAACGAAGGTGCAACATTTTTCTGAATTCCCCATCCGATCAAACCGAGTCCTGTGGACTGTCCTGGTGTGAATGTGCCACAGAATTATTACTCTGTAACATACCACAGTGCTGACCCCTTCTACTCTTGCTTTTCTGTTGCTAGGTGGACATTGACATGAAGCTTCGAGCGTGCCACGGGTCTTGCCGGTCGGTGCTGCCGTACAGCGTCGACCATCACAGCTACCAGGCGCTACAAACTGACGTAGACTTCATGTACAAAACTCAGAAACAGAAAAGCAGGATCACGCCATCCCCTGCAGACATCCCACAAATCAAGCTGCAGGCCGTGGATTTTGCTCTGCAGCCGTCTGCAGGCTATAAGATGATCCCCACGGTCCAGAGAGAACTGCTCACCCAGTTTGAAGACATTGGACAGAACCAGCTAGAACTGGACGAGCTGATGGGAGAGTCTCTAGACATGAACGCAATCAGTGATCTAGAGATAGAGCTCGAGTGAAGAACTTACTGACCAAGGAAGCACTTTCTAACTTTAAAGGGAGTAATTCTAATAAATTTATGCTATTTAAGTTGAACTACGAGGAACTGCCAGTTTCTAACCTACCTCCTGAGTGATAGATTTTTGGCAAACTATTATTCTGTTTTGTTTTATTACATTTCTTAATTTTAAGGTAACGTGGAACTTATGAACTTGTTGGCAATCCAGATTATTCATATAAAGATCTTTTATTTCCCATGTATATGTATTTATTTCCAATGTTACCAGTTGTCAGCAGTGCTAGTGCATGTGTTATTTTTTAAATATTCATGGATATGCAAACACTTTTATGTCAGATGTCTTGATTACATGTTCTCAACCACAAACTTTTGTTTAGTTGTGAAGAACTGCACTTTTCTGAGTAGGGGTAATGGGCCCTGTTTACACTACAACGTAGAGTCAGTAAAACACAAAAGTGAAGTTGTGTTCTAGCCTCTCGTTTTCATGGTAACAGAGTTTTGGTTTTTTTGGTTTTGGTTATATGAAGCAGAAAAAAATTGACAACAGCCTCCAAAGTAAAACCCATTAGTCCATAAACTGGAGCTGGGACAACAGTGGTGGACCTCGTGTCGGGTTTGCTGCATTTTCTGTTTATTTGCTAGAGCGAACTCTGTTTTTGATGATTTGATCATCTAAAACAAAGAGGTCACATGCAAAATAACTTCACTCGCAAAGTTTCTGTTGTTGTTTTGTGTATGATGAGGATGCAGCGCACATGGGTGTTTTGATGCAAATTCTCACTGTCACTTAGAGGCCTGGCATGCACACTACATCATTGCATAGCTGTGGTCCAAATGCTTAGTTTCTCAAATATACAAAGCAAAGAATTGCTTTGTAAATGTAAACAAGGCCTATAATTCCCTGCAATTGGTTACTGTGTTCATAGAAAAAGCTTTGTTGTGGGTGAGCGTACGTGTGGACAGCCCAAACACAGCCACGACCTGCCCTGTACTTGCGGTTATCTGCTGATTTGGCTGCCGGTGAAATCGTTTTTCAGAGGTCAAATTTCAGCATCACTGATCTGATCAGGTCTCTGAAGGCGACCAATCAGAGAAAGGGGTGGAAGGTCTAGTTTATGTAATATTTGTTTGACAAGAAAACTGTAAATATGCAGCACAGACATTTGATTCTATTTGTGATAAATTTCGCAAGTTATTATCTACACAATAGATTGTAACTTGCAAATCATGAAAAAATGTTATATACCCATGAATGATCATGGCATTGAATTATTTTTCTGTAATTGGGAGTCATTAATAATCTTAATAGTCCTAAAGGTTCTTCTTGTATTGCAAAAAAAGCCATAGTCAAATTTTTTTTTTGGTGTGCCTCTCGTTGAACACACTCCATTTTGTTCTCACTGTACTGGGTTTTATTTAAAGTTTTTATTTGTTAACTTTCTGTATGGAATAAAAGAGCTTTGTCTGATTTTATCTGAAAATGTCTCCTTTAAAAAACTTGATGTCACTCAAACAAAATTGTTTTGCATCTGAACTGTAGATAAAGAAATAAACCAAAATACACACCTCAATGAAATATGTTCCTCAATGTGTTTATTGAGTAGCAGAGGACGGTCTCATGAACTCGTCCTGGTTCACGCAAGTTGTCACACGCAACAGGAAAAGACAGATCACAAAATCTTTCATTACAACAAATCGGCTTTTTAATCTCTAATGAACATTTCTTCCAGTAAAATGTTTAATATAAATTTTAACTTGCTCCTTTCACACATTTTGACCAGCCTTAGCTTCAGTTGTAATCGACCCATGTCCATCAGCGCTGCCTAACGTCCATCCTTATGTCTGCAGATTCCTGTTACGTGTTCAGCATTTGGACGTGATTATCTGGAGGCAAAGTACGGCCTGATCTTCATGCTGATGGCCTTGAGCGAATACCAGCTCCCCTTCCAGTTCATCCAGACCACGCCGTCGTCTGTGCCATGCTTCGACATCTGTCGTGTGTACTGGCCGCCCATGTAGTATCGTCCATTGGGATTGGCTGAGTGGCAGCGGTTGTACCACCAACCGCCTCCATCTTCCCTGGCGCACTGCTTGGACGGATCGCCTGGAGTCCTGGTGGATTAAACAGGGACAGGAAAGTGTGAGAAGCCAGAAAAAGCTGATGTAATACTCTTACTTACTAAAAGTACAAAACATTTTTATTACAGGTACTACTTGGAAAATGAGAATATCCTGAAAAAGTGCTGCATTTGTCTAAGTTAACTTCAAAGATGAAATGTACACATACAGACAAATACTGTAGAATGCAAATGAATTATTTCAGCTTTTATCTGATTAGATTTTGCTGATCAGGATTTGCAGCTTCAGCAAAACCTCAAATAAAAAAACTCAGAAAATTTGAATATTGCTTGAAATCAATAAAAAATGGATTTTACATACAAAAACATCAGGCCTCTGAAAGTAAAATCTTACTACATAAAATGTATTGGTTTAACCTTTTATGTTGAAATACCTGAATAAAACAACTTTTCCAGCATATTCTAATTTTCCCATTAGTACCTGTATTGGAGTTTTAGTATCGAACTCCAATAATGAAGGAGAAAAAACTGCTTTAATATTAAACTGTGTAATGAGGTTACTTGGTGGCATATGAAGTATTGCAAAGTCGAAGTAGCATGAAATGGAAATATTTTATCTAAAGGACTCAGCGCGGAGAGTTTCCCATCACCAATGATAGATGAATCTAATGTTAAGATGTCGTGGCACTCAGAAGCATAAATTGCCCATAAAGACAATAAATAATACTGAAGCAAGGTTGATCATAAGTTGATGTGGTGGAGTGGCTCAGGTGGTAGAGTAGCTCGTCCAATGACCAGAAGATCAGCAGTTTGATTCCCATCCCAGTCACTAGCATTGTGTCCTTGGGCAACACTTAACCCTCCTTTCCTTCAGTGTTGGCATCATCAGCTTTGGATAAAAGTGTCTGCTTAATGACTGTGTTGTATTGTTAGAGCCATATTGTTAGAGCCATAGTTGGGCCTTCTATCCCTGAACTCCTTCAGCTAGGTGATTATGTAAGGTACAACCTACCAGTTGTCATTGTCTCGGTCATAGGTGCTGAACATCATGCCATTGTGAATAGTCATGGTGCGGTTTTCGCCATAAAGCTCCAGGGATCCTTCCAAGAAACAGTTGCCAGCGTTACCGGAGTAACCATCGACAGCCAGAACGTAGTTGGATGACTCTGATTGGACGGTGAATTGGCGATAATGGGCCTTGACCTGAATGAATAGAAGCCAAACATTAAGGCAAGGGTTCTGAAGGCTTTAGAGTTCTTACCAATGAGCCTTTCTTTTTCTTAAATGAGCAATCCAGCCCTTTAAGATATGGATCAAGTACAAGTCACCTTGGCTCCTGTCCAGTCTTGCATCTCAATGAGAACCTCTGTGGGACCCATCTTGGTCAGCTGGCTGATTCGGTTATTGCCCAGCCAGTACTCGCCTGTCACATGGGTGAAGAAGACATCTGTTAGTTGGCTAAACATTACAGAAACAGCAGACTGACATAGAGGTATGAGCTCTTTGGGATCTTACCGGGGGTTTCACAGTAACCCTTGCCTTTCTCCAAAGCAACGTTGCCGAAACCACGACGATATTCATCCCAACGTCTCCCAAAGTCAACACTGCCATCAAGCCTGTTCTGGATAAGAAGCCATCCTGGGACGAACACATACTGTAAGTACTCTAGAAACACAGACTTCTACAGAAGAGACTGCAGACATGGGTGGTGTTTTACCTCCGTTCTGGGTGGTCTGATCACAGAAGACCTTGTAGGGGGGCAAGAATTCATCGGGCTTGATCAGGTACATCTGGGAGTCTTTGCCTCCACGACGGAAAATGTCCTCACACTCTTTACCTGGATCCCAGAGGAGAGACGATGACAAGAAGAAAAACATTTACATGTAATCCTGAGTTTAAATCATGTCCGTACTTTAATCTATAAGTTTGCATCACATGCTGTATTTGCAACTTTGTCCCTGTCAGAAATGCAATCAACGTGCATGGATTTGCTCGACAACCCAGTGCTTCCGAGCGAATTCTGTTTGATTCACCATAAATAGACATCGTTTTTGCCAAATTAACCTAATTTGTTCCAATCTGTTGCATGCATATTGTTTATTGAGCCCGTTCCCACCCCACAGAGGATGTTTGTGTAAACCAGCTCCTTTGTAGCCTGTGATGAATCGCACCACCTCCACTCACCGGACACAACAGGTACGGGGCACTTGGTTTTGCATGGGTCCTTGCACCCCTCTCTCTGGGCCTGGATGGCCTTCTCCAGCTTCTGGATCTTCAGGCGGACCTTGTCCAGAACACCCTGCAGCCGGGACATTTTACATCAGGTTGCAGCCTGTTTGTTGCATTTGCAGCCCACTGGGGATATTTTGTGCGTGAGCTCATGTTTACCTGAAGCACTCTGATGTTGGAAGGGAAAACTGTGTCCACCGTCTCCTTGATGTAGGCGTGTTGTTCCTCCACTTGATCAGTGTACTGACTCACCACCCTGCTGTTGTCTGAAAACAAAAATAAATCAATAAATCAATGATTACATTTTGTGTTGCACTATAGTATGATTCAGAGTTTAGTCTTTAAAATTAAGTGGTATTGATTTTTTTAAGTATTAAAAAGACACTAACTAATTTGAATGTGAATGTTGCCAACATTTTGGAAAGAGACATTTAAAGGTTTGTTTAAAACAAGTAGTGTAATTTATGTTTTTTTGTGTTTGTTTGTTTATCTTTTGCATTTTTAATTGAAGATAAATTTGATTAATATGGCTTTCCCTTAATGTATGCTTATAGTTATATGTTTTATATTAATTAAATAACATTTTAATAATATTTCAATAAGATTTGGTCCATTGTATGAATAACTGTACAGTATGTATTTATTAATGCATTTATAATTTATGATCTTTATATTTTGATTCTATATTTCAAAACATTTGGTGTGAACCTCTTGATCAAGTCATACTTGAAACAGAAAACTTTATCTGAATGGGATTTTAACTTTGTTAATTAAAGGGCTTATATTTATGGTCAAGAACCAGCTTGAGATAATGGATATGTTCATGTATGCTGATTGATGATTGTGCTAAATATTCTAGAAAATTAAGTAAAATCTTAGCTTCAATATAACATATTTCATCTGAATTTTGTTTCATAATGAAGCATGATTACATTGGTTCTTGAGCTCTATAACCATTTAAAGCCCAACCTAAGAATAAATGGAGAAATGTCCAAATTTTGTCATTCATTTTGGCCCTTTAACAAATGTAGGTTTTTAAAATTATTATTTTGTTTTTTAAATTTGTATATCTGCCATATGAAATGTCAAAATTACTAGGAAGTCTCATGCTTCCTGGTAGAGGTCAGAAAATAACTATCAGATTGTAAACTGCAGGAAGTATTTCCCATAAAGTGATGCAAACTGTCTCAGAAACCATATTAATCAAATAAGAAACATTTGAGGCTTTATAAGGTTCAGCCACTTAAAGTTCAGTTGGAATTTTCCTCACCGTTGACGAGTCTCTGTCGCTCCCTCAGAGAGTTGGACATGCCGTTGACATAGCTGAAGATGTTGTTGGAGGACTGGGACAACTCTTTGACCTGAGGCTTGAGCTCGCCAATCACCTGAGTTACAGAATCGGGAAAAAGACAGAAAGCTGAAGTAGATTTACGTGTGAAGGGAGCAAAGCCCAGGATTTCTCAATGTGTATGCAAACATTTTTATTATTCAGATAAAGTCCAAAGATGAAATGTTTACCGTCCTGACGTTCCTCTCTTGCTTCAGCAGCATGGTCTTCAGCTCACAGCCAGTAGGACATAAAACTCCCTGCAGGAAAGGAGAATGTTTCTGATGAGAGGCTTTTTCTCTCCGAGACCAAACATCGCTGACATACACAATACAAACAGTAAAGCTAAAACTTGACTCATGTTTGTAAGGATCTCTGTTAGCTTAAGGCTTAAACCTTAAAGATTATATATACCACAATTTGACCCATCAGTGACAAAAATACAGTTTAACAGATTGTTAATTCTGTTTTTGGACTATTAAGCAAAAGGCTTTGCCAAGAATCTATCATTATCTTGAAGAAATATTCATTAAAATTCAGTGATGCTGATGCAGATTTTCAGATTATCGGCCTCCCTTCTCTTGTTTTAGAGGAAAATTGAAACTGTGAGTCATGAAACGTTGAGTAGCTTCTATTTGGGGACATTAAAACAGGCTGAGCGTGAAAACATACCATTTCCTCTGAAGCGTGAGTGCATCCTCCTGCCTCGGGCTGCTCTACCTTCTCCTGCTCGACCGGACGTCCAACGGGGGTTGAACTGGGCCGGCCACGGTACCTTAACAAGACATGCTCATCAGTTTTCATGTTTGCCTCACACAAGTTGCTTTTATGTTAAATTCCAGCAGGACTGCAGCCAGGATTCCTCTTTTGTATTTTGTGCATTTTTAAACTAAAATGTTTTTGGTGATAAACTGGTTGTGATTGTGGTCACTTTACATCATTTCTAGGCACCTTTGAGGACTAAATTGGACTTTCTGCTTATTTCCTGTTTTGATTCTCAGTTTAAAAGCTAGTCGCATAAAACTTGTCCAGAATCTTTGCACCATCCTGTTCATTGAATTGTCTATTAGAGGCTTCTACTCTTACAAAATACTTTTAATACACTACAATCATATATTCAGTGTTTTTATTATAAAATAATAGTCTTTATGACAAAAATGGCAAGAACATCTAAAAATCTAAAGTTTGTATCGTTATATACTTTATAAAAAACCATTTTTGTACCCAAGGATTGAAGTGAAAGTATTTTTAAAGGTGACTCAAGAGTTGTTTGTTTTCTGAATTTTTCCGAATTTTAATCCACTCTTACAGTAATGTCTCGATAACTATGCAGAAGAGTTGTAAAATTATATTTTCCACCATGTACCTGCTGCCTCCGCTGATGGGGGGAGGGGCGTATCGGTTGTTGGTGTATGTTTCTCTGCCTCTTTGCACTGGGCGGTGACCACGAGCGTCCACGGCTACTCCTCCAGCCTGCAGGGAAACCAGTAAAGAAATTAGTTACAAAAACAAAAAAAATCTGTGAATTAATTTAAATTGTTGAATCAGATTTGTTGTACGTACAGTTCCGTTCGATGGCTTTGCATCCTGTGGAAGAAAATGTTAAACTATTATTCAGTATCATAAAAATTAAATATGACATTTTTAAACAATAAATCAATTATAAAAAGTATTTTTTTAAAGTAATGAATGGCTAAAACCTGATTTATTTAAAGAAAAGTTTTACGACAGTGCAGAGACAAATAAACTTTTTTCTGTAATAAAACTGAAAGGATTTTTTAATTTAAAGTAAAATTTTCATTAACAGATAATATAAAATATTACATTACATCACAATTCGGTGTGAAATTTTTGTTTGATTTTTTTTTTTTGGCTTGAAATTTTTCTTTTGTGACTTGGACAAATCTAGATAGAAAAAGGACATTTAATTTCTAAATAAATATTAGATTTCAACCATAAAAACTCCTCCAGCCTGCAGGGAAACCAGTAAAGAAATTAGTTACAAAAACAAAAAAAAATCAGTGAAATAATATAAATTGTTGAATCAGATTTGTTGTACGTACAGTTCCGTTCGATGGCTTTGCATCCTGTGGAAGAAAATGTTAAACTATTATTCAGTATCATAAAAATTAAATATGACATTTTTTAACAATAAATCAATTATAAAAAGTATTTTTTTAAAGTAATGAATGGCTAAAATCTGATTTATTTAAAGAAAAGTTTTACGACAGTGCAGAGACAAACAAACTTTTTTCTGTAATAAAACTGAAAAGATTTTTTTATTTAAAGTAAATTTTTCATTAACAGAAAATATAAACAATATTACATATATATACAATATTACAAACAATATTTCAACATTATGCTTAAATCAATATATTTCATTTGTAAGTTGTTAGTCATAATCTTACTATGTGTTGAGTGACTTGTGCAAGGTGTCAGGTATTTTGCCACGTAATTATTTTTTCTAGTAAGCCATTAACTCCATATTTTGATAAAGTAAGACATTTTTAGATATGTAGATATGTAACAGGAGTTATTGATATATTTAGTAATATATACTCACCACATCATAGTCGTCATACTCAAAAACATCCTGAGCCAAGCTGACGTACACGCACAAGTACAGCAAGAGTAGCGCCTTCATGATCCTCTTCTCACAGGGCCTCTGCTTTCCTGACGATGCCTCCTTTTCTGTTTCTGAAATCTGACCTGACGAGGTATTTATCCTCTCTGCGTATGAGCGCCCTCCCCTGTTTTTATTGATCTGCTGAAGCTGAACAAAGAAAGTGTTGGGACACTGTACCCCCCCTGAGTCAGACCTATGCGTAGGAAAGGTCAGTAGGAGGCGAGGAGTCAGTGTTTGTTGAACAGATGCATTAACAGCTGATGTGATCGTTTACCGCCATCTCTGTTTGGAGAGAAAAATCACCTGTAACAAGTTGGGAAATCACACACTGATGTAAAATAAAATTATATATGGAGATTTGTTGTACCTTTGAACTCAAACACAGTTTTTATTTAGAATAAGTGTGATCTATTCTCCCCGCGACCCAATTGGATTAAGCGGTTCAGAAAATGGATGGATGGATGGTGATCTATTCTCCACGAGTTCATAATGATATATTACTTTCTGACACATGCTGAACTGTCCGAGTAATATTATAAAGTGTACGCATAACACTAGGCAACCATGAAGAGAAAACAAGGAATTTTAGGAATTTCTCCAGATATAAAATTGTCTTATGCCCCCTGGTGGACATGATGATAATACACCAATTTGCTAAAATCATTTTCACAATAATAAACGGTAAGTTTACATAAATGATTTTTTTCTTAACTTATTTATTTATTTATTCTTTTTCATTTTTCTTCAAGGGCCAGAAAAAGAGTTCAGGTGTAAAAGTTCTGAATTTTCTATGTATATTTACTTGTGCCTCCTTAAAAGGGTTAAATATTGCGCTCCGTCACTGCCAGGAAATTAGGACATCATTTTGTTTGAGTCCATCAGGGTACGAAGCGCTCTGTTATGAAATAACTGGCCTCTACACCCACATACTCACACAAACCTTACAAACCAGCAAAGATGTAATTTACTTTATGAGTGCTCAATGTTCTGCAGTAAAACTAAACATCAACTTTCACCAGGACCCATACAAGTCACTGGTAGGGTGTCCAACGAGCAGAGGGGTCCATGAGACCTAGACTGTGCAGAGACCTACAGGCCAAGCTGAAATGTTTCCACTCAAGGTTTTTTCTGTTTTATAATCATTTGGATACTAGACAGTTGATTGGATGTCATTATGTGGCCCCAGTCGGCACCTAAAGTTTTACCTTCAAATCAAAATTGCTATATCAGCCTGTTTTTGTGTTTTAGTTTTCTAAAATCCTAATTAAATAACAAACTGATTTTTTATATTTTACATTCCCGAATTTGAATTTAATATCAAATAAGTGAATGAAACACAGAGTTTGAAACAACTCAGACTACAATATGGGCCAAGTATTCCATGAGGATCTATGACTCTTTGTGTAAAAACTAAACCATACTTCAGTTTTAGAAAGGTATTGAGTTTGGACTATCACATAATCGCATAAAGATATCTCCCAAAATAAAGAGAGGGGAATATATATTATTTTCCTTCTCTGTAAAGCACTCTGCTCTCAAATTTGGTTGTTTTAAAGTGCTATATGAATAAATTTGATTAATTGAAAGTAAAAAGAGGAAGAAAAAGAATAACAACACTAGTTCATGAAGAGGAAGTTCATTTCTCTGCCAGCAAACCGCTGTATCACATATTGGTTTTAGCCTCTTCTTCCTTGCCTGTACTAACACTATAATCAGGTGTTTTGAGCTATTCTCAATGACCCACTTTTACATAAACAGCACCCCCTTGTGACTAACCTGATATACAGCTTGAGCTTACTGATCTCCCTCTGTCTCTGTCCCATGAATGCCTGTTTATCAGCTGACCTGTGTCCCCTTAGTCTGGGTTCATTTCACATAGAGCATCCACAAATGCTTATGTTGACTGGTCAGTGTATCATTATGATGATGCGGACATTTAGCCATTTAGCCGGTGTCTTCACATTGTAGAATCATTTAACAGGTCCTCAGACCCACCTGAGCCCCAACAATATAGATATGTTAAAGATTAAATCAACCCAGCCTTTCTCCCACTGGGGCCACAAGAGCATGTCAGATAAAGGTATATATTCATTTCCCATAACACTTGGTCTGATTCTCCCTAGGACTGACCATGAACTGTTGTTTGGCTCTGCAATAAACTGACGGCCTATCCCTGTATCTCACCTGTTATCTGTTGAGATAGGCTCTAGCCTCCTGAGACGCTGAATCAGACCAAGTCGTACAGAAGAGACAACTAAATTAATTAGTTGATATGAGCATCTTGGTTGGTTTTGATTAATTGCACAGCCCTATTATTACCTCTGTCAAGATGGGGTCATGTATTAGACGGTATTGGGTTGATGTGTCTATTTGCAACACAACTCAAACAGTTCTGGACTAATTTGGATGAAATTTTTCAAGAAATCTAAGTAATTGAAAAAGAAACCAATGATTTGATGTGTGTGTTACCCACTCAGTCCTTTTGGAGCAGGCAGGTCATGAACACCAATGCGTGTTTTTTCAATCATCTGTCTGTTCTGCCCCTTCAAAGGCAGATAAAGGGGGTGATTTTCTTACAGGCTACATGGCACTTCCTTTTTGCGAAGCTTTGAACCCTCCACAGAGTTTGGGTTTCTTTCTTCCCTG
>JAVQJG010232591.1:0-18699 GCA_036024015.1 Craterocephalus amniculus | reverse complement strand
TAATGAAGCAAGATGTGCCTTAAAGTATTTCTCATGTCTGACTGAATACGCCTGGTCAGATTATTGTTGTAGCCGTGTCAGAACAGGTTCTGGGCCAGTGCTTAACTTAGAACCAGTTTGTTATGTTTCATCCACCAATACTCTGGCTCCCAACCCAGAAAAACTGGTGCTAAAGTAGCCACAACTTTTTGCTGAATCAGAGCAAAGGACCCATTGTATCTAGGAGCGGTGGTGTGATGGAAAACAACCAGATCAGCTAAAACGCTGCTACTGATAGTCCTTGTTCTGATTTGTAGTGGCAGTTCTTACTTCCAATCTTATTATAAAGTTCAAATCTGACAACCACGTACATTGTAATGGCATAGTTTAGCTGCAACACTTTCATTTTCCTGCAACGGTTTGACTGCTTCTGTACTGATCATTACCTTTATGAAGAAGTTAGTCCCGGCCACAACCTGCGTCTTGAAGCTCTTTGCGGTGAAAACATCATAGGTCTTCCCTGCTTTCTGCTCTGCATGAGGCTTCATCTGAGGACCAATGAGGAGACAACGACAATATGAAACTCGGAACACAGACTGTGCATGTTTTGTACTGAAATAAAATATATCTCCATTTCTACTTACAGCATCACAAATCTGCTGAACTTCATCATCGGCTTGCTGTGCATCGGAGGTCCCGCCACACTTAATCATCACGACAGCTTTTTAAAAAGTTACTATTGCTGATAAAAAACAACTGACAAATGAGTGAAACTGCCTCGGTTTGTTCCTGGTTAGACGCTATGAGTCAGTCAATCATGTGAGTCTGCGTCTGGGAGTGTACCATCAACATAGGGGGAGCTTTTTATAAATTAACTTTATCCTAAAAGAACTAAGATCACAAGGAATTATATACAGGAAAATCATTGTTAAATATCATTTCTATATTATAATCTTGATATTTTAGACCACTACAAAAGTCTGAGATTAAGATATTTTTCGGCCATTCACATTTTCGCCCTGGTTGAAGCCACGTGGACTAGTCCGAGGCGTGGCTGTGGTTTAGTGTATGACAGCTGATTGATTAAAGCAAGTGTATCTAGTTAGACCTTGGTTATTGATATTGCAACTTGATTGGAAGTGACGGATTTTGTTTCTGGAATTTTGCATTCCGGTTAGAAACCATGTCCGACTTCAGGCATACCACATGACCATAAAACATCGCTGGAGCCCTCCGACTGCAGTCTGTGGCCCAATCCCAAACCGCTCCTACACACAGTCCCCTTTCGCTTTGGAGTGTGACTCCAAATTAAATCACACTAGCAGCTGTCGATGGACACTTCAATCGGAGGGGTGGGCATGAAAAGGTGGGCACTGGGCAGGAATGGCTATTTTCCTTTCACCGGAAAATAGCAACAGAGATGCCAGTGTAGCGTTGTGTACCGGCCACCTCGTTATTACCCCCCTGTTCCCGAAACTTCATAAATCCAGCAGCCAAACATTTAAAAATATTTAAAGTGGCAAAAGCATGACCTTGATTACCTGCATTCATATAAAGATGAAGGACAGAACTGATGTTCACATGAAGAGAGACTAAAACAGACATGCAGAACTTCAAAGTTAGTTTTTTCTACCAGCTTACATCATTTACTGTCTCAAACACAGTAGGAGCATCAATTTCGGTTAAAATGCAGGTACCAAAAGTCCTTTGGTGTCTTGCCTCTGTGTAGTAGGGCCACATAAAAGGGGACCCAGGAGTTTGTGGTCTATTTGTACTTGACAGCACATCACAAGGGGCTGTTGTAACTTCTTGTTTATTTGACAGCCTGAATTGTTTAGTAATGGTGAAGAAGGACAAAAAAGAGGCAGATGAATGTCAGGTTCGTCCAGTCCCATCTCCCCCTGTCCTCATGCTAGCATGTCCTTGACAAACAAATTGCTGGAGTGGTGATGTGCTTTGTTTTAAGACCCAACTTGCTTGTAAGACATAAAACATTCATTTTTTACCACCACGTCAAGACAGATAGTTTTTTTAACAGGCAGGTGACTGTGGTCAAAACAAAATAAGCTGGACACAATGAGGACATCTGCTGGACAAGCGTAACAAATCCAGGATCAAAGAGAAATTCAGCCATGACAGACATCCTAATCCTAGCTGTGAAACAGAATAAAACATATTCACAAGCCACCTGACCTAGATTTACAACAATGTGTGTAGGCTTTTGTGTCTTAAAGCCAGTAAAGAAGTGCACTGAAAGACTCGAAGCAAAATGGAATTCATTCCTTGGATTCAGATTAAAAATCAGTTTTGTCTTAATTTAAGAGGAAATCAAATCTACATGGATGAGGCATGGGGAATTTGAATGAATAAGGACATGTATGAGATGTGCAAACACTTTAACCAAGAAATAGATCAGCGACACATCATGTCATTTTGTGCTGTACTGTTAGCAAAATCAAATCACTGATGGACCAGCTAGGACACACTCATCAGTGTATTAATAATTCTTCTTCTCTTTCTTTAATATGTGTTAATGTGTTAATATTAATCCGCACAATCCATACAATAAATGTTTTCAAACCATTTAGCTGTATGGCCTGCATGTTACAGTCCTGTTCTGAATTGGCTTTAAGTGCCCCCAAAATGAAAACTCTGAATTCTAACTCTGTCTGTAACTCAAAAGTAAAGTAAGTAAGCTTCTCTCAATTGTTGTCCTACAATAAATTGTTTCATAACACACCATGATTGTGAGTATTGCAGTTGTTTGTAACAAAGCTGCAAGCTGCGGCAGGAAAAATATGTAGATGAAGAACTTGTGGGTCAGTGATGAGATGTTTTAACAAGCGGCAATGACTGTGTTCAGGATCGATAACAAGGCAGCGCCGAGTGTATTCACCCACCACTATACCATCAAAAGGAGCAAAACCTTCCCTGAAGGACATTGTGTGCAGCTACATGCAATATTCATCAGCCTGGTGGTCACTGGAGGGCAATTTTCTCTGACCGTTGCAATTCTGGAGACACAGAGATAAATGCATGTAATGGTAGCAGGACAAGGAGGATCGACAAAGAATGTCGACTAATGGGAGAGAAAAGTCCTGTTACAACCTCATAAGAGGCTCTCCTCTGTCACGCTGCTCAGAGGCTGAATATGTTCCAATGCGGCAAACATAGAATTCGTGGATACGTTTAGAAGAGCTATATAGCCGGAATGATATATGTGTTCGTGGTGATAGCGGTATCGAAAGCTGGGAAGGGAGAAATCACTGATGTCTGTAGGCTTTCTGGAAAATAATTTGGAAGATTTGCAGAGATGCTGTTCTAGCCTTCGGCATGTTCAACTTGTTTGCTGCTTGACTTCAGTCCAAGATGAGAGCTGTTAAAATTCACTTTCTCACTTAAGCTGTGGATTCTCAAAATGGCTTTAAGCATCAAAACAGACCTCCAAAGGCACACGACTCTGCCATCACATCTCAGTCCACCATTACAAAGGAGAGACATACTGCATACTGTATATTTCTGTTTGTACAACTTCTCTCTCTTCTAGCCTTAATGCCTGCAATCAGTTTTATTTCCTCTTTTTTTTACCTATTCCCAAGATCATACAGTTGCATTATGTTACTGCATCTGAACATGCGAATTAATCTGCATTTTTGTGGGATTGGGTTGAAATTACTGAGTGTAAAAAGAATAGATAAAGGTTCATTATTTTGACATTTTGTCTCTTAAAGTGATTGGAGGAATTTGGAAACAACCAAACAATTTTTCAAACTGACTAATTTAGGTTTTACATAATGAAACAGCAAGTCATTAGTGTTATGACTTGTCTACTGAGGCCAGAACAGGGGAACTTATGCTGCAGCGCTGAAAAATAAGAGCTAGCACTAATTCAGACGAGAATAGACTGTGGTTGATAGGTGCAAGGCTCAGCAGCAAGTTTGTGCTGTAAGAGCGGGATGTCATTTCTTCCAGAGCTCTGAGCATTTGTCTTGGGCCTGTGAAAACTGTTCTAGTTCAGGAAAGCTGCAGCTGTAGAGAATGAATTCATGCAGTATATATGACAGGATGTTTTCTCTCACTGCAGGGTAGCAGGGTAAGGGTGGGAAACATCATCAGGAATCACAGGAGATTCAAAAATGAGATTATCACCATGAATACTCTATTCAGTCTGAGTTCTGTCCTTCCATAAAGCCAAAGTTAAATTAGTAACATAAAACCTTATTTTATTCCTTAAGCATAATGGCTCTGAATATTCAAACCTCAGTCTTTGGCCTTTGTGGGACCCCAAATTGGGATTAACTGAATGTTCTGTGAATACTGACTGAATAATGTCACCTGTTTTGCTGAAAAAGTGAAAGTCTAAGTAACCAGTTGAAAAGTGTTCAGTAAAATGTTAGAAGTAATATTGCACAATTGTTTTGAGGGGCTGCACAATATGAAACATATTGTGAAACAAAGTCCCAGTTTTTGGTTTCTTTGAGTGTTATTCCCCTTAAACTTCTGTATGAATGTCTGGAGAACATCAAATAAACCACCAAAATGTTACAATTTAAAAACTAAGATAATACCAAAAATCATAATAAATGCTTTAATAAATAACATGGTATTTTGACACTGTGCCAGAATTCTGCAATGGGTGCCTGATGGCTAACCTACAAAAATGTTTAAACGTCATGTTGCAGGCATGTGGGGTAAAAAAAATATTCATTTATTTTTCCCCTCTGTGTTTTATTAAACAGTTGCAAGTGTTACCTTCATTTAACAATGGCCAGTACTTACATTTTTCCATGTATGATAACTTTGATACTGATACCAACACTTTTTTGCCCGTTGAAGGATAAGATTAGGAAATTAAATCAATATATTTTTTAAATGACAAAATAATTTAAATACATATTAACAGAAGATTCCTCATCATTTTAATGAAAAATAAAAAGCATAATAATATTATGATGAACATTATCATGAATCAAAACGCTCAGTAACCTGCATTACGAGCTTACCAGTAGAGATTACGATACAGTGACTGGCTGGTGTTGAAGTATCGACTCCAAAGTATCTACGCTCATCCCTGCCTTCATTGTAAAGCCATACGAGCCATTCTGGGATTCCCTCCTAGTCAGCAGCCTATATTATCTTTATGTTCCCTCCACTCTGCCTCCACACACAACTGTAGCCAGAGAGTTTTTTTCTGCTGCAGATTATGTGGTTCAGAATAGTATGGACCCATGCTGATTTGGCTTTAGGATATCACGAACAATACAAACATGTTTACTATTTGTGCAACAGACACAGGTGCATACAAATCATTTTAAGGATTAAAATGAACAAATTAATAAATAAAACCTACATATAATTATACCACCCATTTCCCGACTGAACTAAAAGTTGTGTATGCCAGAAAGAAAGAAATACCTGAAGTTTAAAATTTTACAGATAGAGCAAAACAATAGCATGAAAGCCTCCATGAAGTGACAACTTTGAGAATTAAACAAACATGAAAAATGCAAAAAGAGAGTTTCCCCCACTGTGTATAGAAACGTTAACGATACATGGCCAGAGGTGGCAGTAAACTCACACAATGCCAACTGTCCTAAAGCCCCTGACAAGAAGAAGTGAGGACTACATGAGGAAGAGAAGGAGACGTCATCGTACAGAATCGTTAACTGTGCGTCATGAGGACGTTCCTCTGCAGTCCGCGCGCCTCGCCGCTCCTCGTCATGTTGTCCTTCGCTCTGACCCGACGTCTTTGCCAGGTTGTGGCGGAAGTGAGCCATAAAACTTACCCGAGCGTTGCCTCGACTATTCGGACTTTTTCGACATCAGCTCCAACAACATGTGGAGAAGATGACAGTGGTAATGATTAAAATAAAAGAAACGATGTGTTCAGTGCTACAGCAGACATCCTCATAGTTTTCTATGTATTCCAGACATGTTGCTTTGGCCTTTATGTCTCATTGCACTATGATTTATTAGCAATTATAATGTTTAGAGGTCAGCGTGTTATACTGTAAAGCATTTTAAGTGCCCCTATAATTGTGTGTTTGTGGTTGCTTATGCATACACACACACACACTCACGCCGAGCATTTTCCAGCTGAAGTCACTGCAAATTGTGTGAGCGGTGTGTAATTGTCTGACACAGATTTTAGTTGACAGGCATTTTTGTTTCATTTGGAAAACAATGGCTTGTCAGTGTCCCCGGGTGCTTTTATGGAAGACTTTGGTGAACTCAGTGCAGGTAATAGCAGCAGCAGAGGTTAAGATAACTGGGGATGAAAACTATGGATGGTGAGTTTTAATGGTTTTAAAGACAAAGATGTCGTGTCATGAAGTAGGAGTCTACTTTTGCCACTTGGTTTCAATTGGATATTTGATATTCTTTCTCTTTTTTTGAATAAATCTTAGTGGTGACCTACAATCAGCTGACAAATATGCTGTCAAACCATGACATTCAGCTTTTTGATGTGAGGAGGCCGGACGAATACCAGGCTGGTAACATTCCACAGGCCGTCAACATCCCACGTAAGTAAACGTGCACAGTCTTGTTTGATCAGTTTTCTGCTTCTGTCTGTTGATTATTTTTCTGTCGTGTGTGTGTTGATGAATATCAGTGGACACCCTGGAAGATTCTCTGAAGCTCTCCCCTGAGTTTTTTGAGGAGAAGTTTAAAGTCAGAGCTCCTGGGAAAGACGACGGCAACATAGTGTTTCATTGCAAAAGCGGTAACAGGAGCTCCATGGCGCTGAGCATCGCCCGCCAGCTGGGATTTAGCAGGTACACCATATTATGATTATTACGTAAACATGAACCAGATATTGCTTTGGCTTGTTAAATATTAGATGACCTTTGAGTCGTAAAACAAATAAAAGAGCTTAGCTGTTGTCTGTTCTTTTTAGGGCTAGACACTATAAAGGAGGGTACTCGGAGTGGGCGGAGCGACAAGGAAAATGAATCCAGGCTGAATTCTGCTTTGCTTATCCATATTTTAAATGTGAAGCATATAAGCAAAATGTTACTTGGCAGCATTTAACTGTTACAAAGTTGTTACATTTTAGAGATTGCATGCTGCTTTAAGGTTTTTAATGAACATTATGTTACATAAAGGTAAATGCCACAAGTGTTCTTAGTATTTATTACAGACAGGTCAACATGAAACATGTGTACTGCTAATAAAACATAAAGGAAAATTTTATATTTTGTTTGTGTCCACTTTATTATGTTACAGCTTTATTTTGTTTTAGATTGTTTTTATGATTGAGATAAAAAGTCATGCAGAGGTGTGCTTGACAGTTTGTACCCTTATTTCACAATATTTCTTTACATAAAATGAGATTTTACAAATTCTGTAAGAGGATAATTAAATTAAAATGAATGAGAAAAATGGTTACTTGGCCATTTATGCTTCAATGACCTTGCAAATCTCTACTGCACTTCACTTTTGGTTCCTCGTGTAAGACTGGATGCACCTAATATTTCTGCTAGTTGCTTATCAGTGCTGCTTATCAGCTTAGAGTAAATATATGCAGTTCTTCGTGCATGGTGGCTTCAAATATGGGATGTTGTTGGGTGTCCTGCACAATGCTCGGTTCAGTTCCTTTCATAACTTTTCTGTCGGGTAAAGGTCAGGGCTTAGTTTACCGTCTCTACATATTTAATTTATAACACTGTTTTGTTTTTTTTTAAAAAGACTTGTGTGACTCACTTTCTTTTCAGATTGTTTCTTAGATTATTTTGTTTTTATTGCATATATGGATTCACAGATTTTCTTCTGACAGTAATGATTATATAAGCACAACTTAGAAGATTTCTCTTCCAGCCTCATGCCTGATATAATGTAGTCTAAATGCTAAGAAAAAGAGGCAACTCTTTGCGTTTTCCTATTTATCATTTCTTATTTATTTATTTTGCACATACAAATCACAACAATACATTTTAAAAGATGTATAAAAGTGAAGGAGAGAGGCAGAGGCCAAAAAAAAGGCTTGTTTTAAATCCTCCACCAAAGACAACAATAAAAGAAAGGGGAAAAATCAGATACTGAAAACAACATACAAAATTACAAATTTAATGTGTCATGACAAATTTCTTGAATATTTCTTAAATCATATCTCTGATTTGCTGTTTACAACATAAGAAAATTGGTTCCACAATTTCCACCCTCTATATCAGATGCAAATATGAGCTCTTGATGTAACACATTTAGACAGATGAAAATTTTCATAAGTGGAATAAAGATTTCAAAAACCAGCAACCATTTGATAATAAACCTGTTGAATAATTCTGTTGAGGGTTGACCAATCTAAGTATAGTAGTTATTTAACAAGACCAGGGCCCCTATCCCTAAAAATGATAAAAATCCTCGCAGAGAGCTCCTAACTTAGCCATGAAATTCCTAGAAAGGAATCTTAGCTCGGAAGTGATACTCTCAGAGAACTCCGAGCAAGGGATTAAAAGAAACTCTTATCTTAGTGAGGGAGTGTGGTGGACCCTGTTGCTAGGTATGAGTTATCAATTCAAGAGTTGTGATTGGCTGATTGAGAACTGGTTGATGGAGAGTTATTGCACTTGATAACATTGTTCCAAGGTTCCAGTCCTATGAAGACTGTGTAAGTGTGAACTATAAGCCACATGAAATAATAAAATAAATAGCAGGAGGCATACCTCTCCCAAATGATACCACTAAAGGTGTCATAACCCAGGCCCACTTCACATAGTGAAAAATTTAGTTAATCATCAATTGACACTGCGGAGATTCTTGCAAATGACAATATTGCAACATTTGGCAACGATGTCCAGAATCCGGTATCCAGCATTAAAGACGATTTGGACATTGATCCTGTGAAATCTCTTTCTGTTCACATAGATGGCTTCATCTTCCGACGGTGCTATTACGCGAACATGTGTCCCATCAATTGCACCCACACAGGGTGCAGGGAATTGTGCAATTGCCATGAATGCCCTTTTGTGCGCTTGTAAAGTGCATGCATCTATAGGAGAGTACACAAATTGTTGCACAACTTGGGTTGTGATAATGCTGTTAGTGTTTGGGTAATGACCCTGGTAATGGAGGATTGTGATAGGCCAAGGTCATCACTACGGCATTGTCGCATCTTCCCTGTTGCCAAGTAGCGCAAGGTTGTTAACACTTTCATTTCTGGTGGTATCGGGTTATGGCGTTGGGTTGGGGAGGTAAGTGCATGTCTAATGAGCTCAACCACAAACATGTTACCTGCAAGATCCATTATGCAAGGTTTTTTTTCAATTCATTGTCATCCAGTGTCTGGAGAACATCTCGCCTCTGTCAGGAGAACTTTTAGAGCTAAGAATTTTCAGGGATACAGGTCCTGGCCTAATGGTGACAAAGTTGCAAAAAGCAGTGGGATAGCCTTTTGTGTCTATTTCTTATTTTTTTACATCCATCACACCACCACCATCACCCTTCAAGTCTCTTACAGTCTCACAGTCAGATTGGCAAACTCACTCTTACAAATCCCCATCTCTACCTCCCACCATGCCACAAGGGGGACACCACTGATTTAGTTTTTTTGATGACAAAGTGTGATTAAAAATGAGAAGCGAGCAGCTATTGGATACATCCACCATGACGGCTTCTCTCACCACACCCAGAATGACATGCACACCTTCCAACATACTACATTTATATGCGATGGGGAACGAGCAAGTGTATATCACTTTAAATCCCCAGTCTGAAGCTGTAAATCGGAAGTGAATCTAAGCGTTATCTTCTCAGTGATTAAGGTCTTTTGCATCAGACAGGTTTAACTTCATTGCAGGTAGCAGCGGCAGCAGCAGCAGGAGGTGACATATTTCAGTTAAACAATGGATGGTGAGTTCAAACATTTTTGCAGATGACACTCATCATTATATGAGGATCTAGTTTTAACACTTAACGTACATTGTGTTTTTTTTCTGTTTCTATTTGTAATAAATCTTAGAGGTGACCTACACCCAGCTGACAAATATGCTGTCAAACCATGACATTCAGCTTTTTGATGTGAGGAGCCCAGAAGAATACCAGGCTGGTAACATTCCACAGGCCATCAACATCCCACGTAAGTAAAAGTGTACAGTCTTGTTTGATCAGTTTTTCTTCTTTCATTTGTTAATGATTTATTTCTTTATTATCGGGCATATCTGTGAATGCATATCAGTGGACACCCTGGAGGATTCTCTGAAGCTCTCCCCTGAGTTCTTTGAAGAGAAGTTCAAAGTCAGAGCTCCTGGGAAAGACGACGGCAACATAGTGTTTCATTGCAGAAGCGGTAACAGGAGCGTCAAAGCTATGAGCATCGCCCGTCAGCTGGGATTTAGCAGGTACCACCTCTCTAATCACAATTATATAATTGTATAGAATGTTTGTCCAGATATAAGTTGGCCCAGTTCTACAATTGACATTATCGTTTTTTAATTAAAGCCACGCTCTAACTATAATACTGTATACTCAGATGCTGCTTTGGCTTGTTAGATATTTAATACCTTTCAGTAGGAAAACAAATCACAGAAATCAGCTGTTGTGTCTATTCTTCTTTTCAGGGTTAGACACTATAAAGGAGGGTACCTTGACTGGGCGGAGAAACACGGAAAATGAATCCAGGCTGAAATCTGCTTTCTGTATTCTTGGGCAGTTTGTTTTAACATAGAGTGTTTGTGAATACGTTAAATTTTGTTCTAAGACACATTTAGATTCTGCCTGCTTCTTTTAGTTGTTTGATTAAGATTAAGAACTTTAATTGATAATAATAATTAAGATTTTTTTACTGGTGTAATATATATGTCTGATATATATGTCCTTTTATATTCTGAGAAAAAAATAAGATGTATTCTGGTTAATATGGGACTTTTTCCCTCTTAATAAAAATATTAGAAGTAAGAGAAAAACTGTAGACATTTTTTGGTCATTTTAAAAGCAATATTTTGTTATAGTTGATGTTTTTTATAGTGAGCATAAAAATATTATGCTGCAGTGCTTGACACTACATTCTTCAGGATTTCTGCTATTTTTTAAATAAAGGTTTCTGTACAATTCCTGAAAGAAAATAGTGAATTCAGTTCAACAGATTACAAAAGCATGCTTTAGCATTTATTCATAAGTGATCATACATGTCTGTTAGTGTCAAAATTAAGTGAACTTTGCTTTAAATACCTTTTGAAGCACTAGCTGTAGTTAAGTGTTTCCACTAACTGCTTATCAGTCCTGCACATCAGCTTAGAGTGAATATTTTGCATTCCTGACTTCCAAAACAGGATGTCGTTGCTTCCTTCAATTCTTTCATAACGTTTCTGTTGAATCGGGGTGTCAAAATTCCTCTATGCAGATGGATTCTTTTAGTGTTTATCTGTATTCTTAAGTTTTTATTGTTCTTACAATAAAGTCCTGGTCCACATGTGGACACCAGTTCCAAACCACAATGTGCTCACATTACATTAAAGCTCTTTTTCAGCCTCATACCTCAACAAACTATTTTTCTAAGATTTTTCTGGTGGGTCCTTATTATACTTAGTAAGCTATGGAAATCATCTCTAGAAATATCATGATGCAGACCATAAACATGTTAGAAACTAAGATAAGATTTTGAGAAATTTCAGTTCCTTAAAGACCACAGGACATCCATTCACACCTGACTCCTCAGTTTTACAATTCTAGAGTCAAACCTCCCATGACTTTGCAGATTGCTTTCAACCAAAACACAACAAACAATATATTCTATGGTTTTATTAAGTTTGTGTGGTTGGAACACTTCATTGTTTATCACTTGTGTTCTGTTCTTTTAATGTGCCCACAGCAACCACTTGGATACAGATAGGAAGATGTGACGGACTTTGATCACAAGAGTTGAATTACCATTTTGTATGGAGTTCAAACTCTGATGCAACAGTGGGCTTGGACAGTTTGTGGAGAACTGTCTCTTTAACATTTGGTCAACATGCGCCCTTAAACCAGCCAAAAAGATCCCCACGGTTCTCACTTAATCCTTTATGAGAAGTATTACCATCTATCAGGCAGATGCTTCATGGGGACCCTTCTGTTGGAGGAATAAATACAGCCTAAGTGATCATTTATTCCGCTTTCCACTGAACTACTATTTATTTGCAAAGTCTACATGAACTTTTAAATGTGTGTTTATGGATTTTATGTTGATTTTATGGTTGAAGTGTGAAATTTTCAACTAATGTATTTTTTTTATGGTTTTTGATATGGTACTATGAAGCAATTTTCTGTGGTAATGTACAGTAAAGTGAGATCAATTTTTCTATTTTCTCACTCTTCTGGGGTGTTAACAATACATTATGGGCTTCAGATACAGTCGCCGTGTTTTAGTTTGGAATAATACCATTTCAATTCCTGGACCAGTAGATGGCAGCAAAATTTCAGCCAACTATGGAAAATATTATTTGTATTTTCCCTCAAACCTGCTGTCTTTCACAATTATTGCACAATGATTATGCACTCTCAGGCCTGACTTTCACACCGGTATCAGTCCAGACCTACATAGATCCTGACATTAACAACTCTAAGAGAAGCTGTCACGAGTCTGATCTGCTCAAGGTCTATGCATCACTCATTCAGCGGGAAAGCAAATCACACCTTGCACTCTTTGATCATGTGTGTGGTTGGTGTGTTTATTATGTGTGTGGCCGTTGGAGGGTTTTGAAAGCCTGCATCTAAAGAAATGAGTTTGGAGGAAGCTCTGACCCATGGCACCCATCTTCAGTTCATGTTAAATTCTGCATCATAAATCAACAACTTGGTGAGGTAATAGACCACCCAGACAGAATAAATCACACACACACACATTGGCTGCCACTCAAGTAAGAAAGACTGAGATGGATTTCTTGAAGGTTGCCTGGTACAATAACAAGCACACAAATGGGGTGCAAAGGAAAGCATTGGTTTAGAAATAGTTCAGGACTGCTTTGTTGTTTCACTTGAAGTCATACTTAAGCATGTTTTATGGATTTCAAAAACCTCATTATTGTCAAAATTGAACTTTTCTCCAGCTGCAGGATATATTTGGATTCCCTCAAAGTCTGCATAGCACAACAGACACCCGCCAGCACACTGCTGAGAAGGATGGGTCAAATTTCCAGTGAGCACCAAGGACATTTGGACACTTTTACATCAGTTAAGTTACCAACTAATGGGCGGTGTGAAGTGAAAAATGATCACTTTGGTGTTTTTTGTCAGCTACTGTGGTTACATAGACCAGGCCACCAACTTCCTGCTGCCTAAATGGACTCTAGTAAGACCTTGTATTAACAGCTAAAGCATGGTTATGCTTGGTGCATGTCATTGAAAGAAATCTGAAAATGTTCACCATGAAAGTTATCAGAAAAATAAGGCTGCCTGATGTGCTTGAGCTTCACTTTTTATGAACAAAAAACTAAAAATAAGTATTTTTAGGTTGGATCTTGTTGATAAATGCGTTCAAACATAAGCTTTTTCTCCACATTTAATACGTTTTGCTTCTGATTTCATGTTTAAGGGCTCCTGCAGGGCTGACTGTTTTATCTTAAATATAGCAGACAACAAAGCAAAGTGCATTTGCCTGAAAGATATAAAACAAACTCCAGATACACTCTAAGTTTAGTTTTTTAGGCATGTCTCAAGTTAAAAGGATATAAAGGAACAAAACACACCAATGGTGTCTTTGCATTTTTTACAATCTATATATTCCCAGACTGACCTAATTTTCGCTCTGTGGGTCTGACTGGTTCTCTCGTCTGGTAGCTTAATGAGGGCGACATTAGGCTATATTTGTGTGAATGCCACTTCCAGCAACGCACGACCCAGACTGGCTCAGGGTCACACGGAATGCAGATGTGGGATGGAATTTTAAAGCATCTAGATGCGATGACTCAACCCATAACAATGAGACAATAGTTTCAATGTGAATTTAAATCAAGTTTTATGCTTTTGATAATTGGTTGCCATATTTTTTGCCAAAATTGCGCAAAGGAAAACACCTGATACCTCCACTCATGCGCGGTGGCAGCAAAAAGCAAAGAGAAGAAAAGCTCCATGCGTGTTGGCAGGTGTTCGGGCACCAAGGAGATTTAGAAGAGATGGAGTAAGTGAGCGCGAGCTCGGCGGTTCCTCTGCGAGCGGGCTGCATAAGCCTGTGCGCAATGGCACCGAGCGCTCCTCCCTCTCCTGCTGGACGTTGTGACCGGGCAACTTTTTACTCTGCGTGGATGATGCTCCTCCAGAATGGCGCCTGATGAATTACATGGGAAACGGTAACTGGTAGGTTAACTCCTTGTACTTTTTATTTTGGAGGGAAAGCAGAAAAGCGTCATTACGCGCGCAAGTTCGATGGCTTCCTCCCTCTCTCAAATTACTTCTGCTCCTTGTGTTCGTGGCTGTTTAGTTTACCTGCTGATTTTAGGGTCTCCTGCAGCCAATGCTCTGATAGGTGATCAGCTGGGAAAGTCATTTTCTTGTGTCTTGTTTCTTATGACACCGACTATTTATTTTTTTTAGCGCCCCAGTAACGAAATTTGCTGAATTGCACGTTTAAAGGTTTATCCTCGGGAATTAAGACTGCCATGGAAACTCTTACAAATTCCCCATCACGAACATGTGAAAAAATATCAAAAACATTCTGTCAAGAATGTTTCATGTCTGAATTAGTTATTAGAGTGTAGTAAAAGGTGTCTTATAGGCAATCAAACGCCCTCCCCTAACTAAATGTGCGGGCATGCGTGTGTGAACCGAAGAGTCTGGTGATGTCCATTTCACATACACTCCTAAGAGTTCAGACTGCTGCATAGTGACATGGGAGGAACCTGCTGATACCAGAAGGAAGTGACATAAACAACAGAATGAAGAGGGCAATCGGTTTCAAGTTGGATTTGTTTTACAAGTGGAAATGATCCTCTCTGGAGAAGCTGTAACCTTGCACTCTGTAAACAGTGTGATTGTGCATGCAATGTGGTTTTCCCTAAAATGTTCTTTGATGATCAGTTTTCATACCTGTCATGCATAATTTTGTGATAAATTCACTATTCTACTCAAATTACAGTAGATTTGTGATATAGTAGAAGGTGATCTGTGCCTGTCTTTTTTCTGCCTCATCAGCTTCTCCTGAGGACAATATGATACTGTAGCTACTCGGGAGCTGAATGGAATAGACTGGGGGAATCTTTAAAAGCCTTGGTATGAGCCTGATTTAAAAATGATCTAGTTTTCTCTGTGTTTTTTCTATTTGTGTGACTGAAAGAGGTGGTTTAATATGATAGATCAGTTTGTTTGCCACCCAAACACAGGTGTGAGCATCCCCACTGCTCTGACATCTGGACTCAGGCCAGAGAAGGAGGTCTGGAGATAAATTATAGGAAGGATGTAGTGCGAGAAACAGAATATGGGACTAGAGCCAACTGGACCGCTCAGGGTGGCAGCGTGGACTTGTTATCCCTCTACTATGAGCTAACCTTACTGACATTTCTCAAAAACACACTGCCGGCCCCTCATTAAAGTAATTCCCCTGCTTTGTGGTTTCTGTTTTAACAGTTGTATTACACACCATATAAAACAATGGAAGGGGTGCAGTTCAAAGGCTGACTAGAGCAATAATGAATGTGTTGCACAGTGGAAGTTTTGCTGTTGAGAGCATAAATTTGTGCTGAGTCTTTATCAAGATTATTATGGTATATCTAGCGGAGCCACAATGTGTGCCTTAGTTCTACATTCAGCAGCAACACAAGTGCATAAAACAGCACGCAGCCAGAATTATGATGGGATGGAATTCAGCAATTACATTTTACTCATCAGTTCAACTGAATACTGCTACTAAGAAGCAGATTACTGTTTAATCTAATGACTATTATGCTGCACTTATCTAACTAATGAGATGTGAAATCTACATTTTCATGAGACTCAAAAGACGAAGGTTTTATGTGACAATCGCACAAGCATCAAACAATGCTTTTTTTCTTTGCTTAGGATTGCCAAACATCACACTTCCCATGTCAGCGAGACACCTCCATGGCAATGTTTAGCAGCTCAGAGCGGCTCTGGAACGAGTCAGACCGCTTAGGATGGGATGAGAGGAACGAGAGCTCGGACGCATCCGGAAACGACGAGGGGCAGCGCAACTACTATGCCATGCTATACTCTCTGCTCATCCTGGCCATTGTGTTTGGGAATGTGTTGGTGTGTCTGGCTGTGCTGAGGGAGCGTTCGCTCCAGACAACCACCAACTACCTGGTGGTCAGTTTGGCTGTGGCTGACCTGCTGGTGGCCTCACTGGTCATGCCCTGGGCCGTGTACCTGGAGGTAAGCAGCTGAACAGATTTGTTTCAGTAGATAAATAGCCGTGACTTCTCTGGTCTTGGGTTACACTGAATCCAATGCTTCACATTCTTATTAAAATACAGTTACACAGGTAAACATAGCACACATATATGTGGATATTGTTACAGGATTTGAAAAAATAAATGTGTAAAAGGGGTTAGATTGATTTGATAAAGTTTGCATTACTGCTACCAGAATTTTAAGAGTCAGAAAAAAGTCTACTGGTGTGAAATCATCATTTTTTATATGATTTTTATATGATATACTGGTGTTCTCATTAAAAACCTTAAGTATTCCTCCTCAATTCAGGAGGTGTTATTAGGATTTATGCTGTATAAATAAATACATTTATGTGTTTGTCTATTAAGCTGTGATGCAAAAAGCCACTTTTCTCAATTTCTTTTTAAGAGAAAAATATGCGGGGAAAAATACAATTACAGCATTTTAGTGATAATATGATATTTATTTATTCATTTGTCAGGGACATAGTTACAAAAAAGGTTAATTGTATGATATAAATGGCAATAATTTGAAAACATTTATGGCTACTGATAATTATTTTGTTAGAAGCATATAAGCTACACATCACACCGAGTTGTTCTCACTTCCTACTAGTCACATAATAACTCTGTAGTCAAATATATTAGGTTTAACTTGTCACAAACCTGTGTATTTAAAGTCTAAACAGTTTTTTCCTAACCTTAATGAAATAGTTATTCTTCCAACTAAACAACCTGGGAATGATAGCAAAATAAAAAAAAATAAAAAGGACAGTCTAGACTCAAACCAACTTCAGCTCTTATTTCCAACATATCACATATAGATGCTTTGTTAAAAGCCAATTAATTTTGTTTTAAGGGACACATAATATCCCCAAAACATCACTTTTGGACATTCAGAATTTTCTGCAGTGGTAACAGTTGTGTAACGCTTTGCAATTGTAAGGGTCACATAAAAAAGTTGTGCTGTCGCTTAGGTGGATAGAGGGGGTTCAGTTTGCCTGCACTACATTTCAAAGGGTCTTTGGGCAAAACACTGAACCCTACTTTCCTCCTGATGTGCCTATCGGGTGTGTGAATTCTTAGTCATGCACCAAGTATCTATATAGATGCTGTGTGAATGTGAATGAGGCCTGTAGTGTCAAAACCAGTTGAGTGGTCACAACTAGAAAAGTACTATACAAGTAGCTACAGTCCATTTAACTGCAATCTTTTCCTAAACTAACCAATTTTTTAAGCAAATTAAGTATTATAATCAGAGAACAAAATCCTGCCAATGTCCTTATATGGTCAGTCAACAATAGTTAAAATTGTCCTGTAGACTGAGATTTATTTACTGTAAGTGCAGCAGGTGCACACATACAGCAGTAGAAAAAAGATTTGTGAAAAGCTATTGTAGAAAAATATCTTGTTCGTCCAAATGTGATAATAAGAAGAGAATCACCCTGTGTGTTGATTGTTAATGTAAATGGCTTCTGACCAATCAGAAGTTATGTGACAAGAGAATGAGAAAGTGTTGACCCTCCTATCTCATCGTGATGGTACTGATAATCATTGGAAAGGCAGCTTTTGCTACTGGTGTCTATGTCACAGCCAAAATGTTATGATGCCGATGCCAACCCTTATATTTAATACACCAGCTGCTTTGACAAAACAGCGGCACTGAGATTCACTGGGAATCTATGCTGGTGCAAACTACTGCCCATTTCAACCTTCACTGCAGATCAGAGTAATTTGTGTAAGGGCAGAGTTGAAATACAAGGGACAAAGTTGATCTGCACTGAGCCTGCATGGGAGGTCATGACACAGGTGCCTTGTGTGCGCTTTTATGCATGCTTTTATGAAACTGCATAATTTAAAAGCATAAGCAAACAGCACTAAATCTTATACACTACAAGCAACAAGGTTAAATATTCTAACACTGGGTGTTCAATGTGCATAACATTGTTTGCTACTTATGGTTAATGGGGAGATGGAATGAGTTATGTATCAGATACACACTGTGTACGAAATGCTGAGCTAGCATCTTGTCACGCATTGAAACAACTTATTCATATGGATTTCAGTTCAGCAGTCCATGAAGTTGTCAAACAAAGAATATTTTTAATGCATAATGAATAAATGTAACATTTACGATACGCTGAACAGTAATTTTTGCTTAGCAGCAACTCATTATGTTGATTATTTCAGCTGTTAGTTGAAAAAATTCTTTTAATTAGAAAAAAGTAGCTAAATGTATTTCATTCATACCACAGATTTGCCATTCATTTAAAGCTTGCTAACTAATAACTGTAGAATTTATCAAGTTTTAGCTAGCTCTTTGATGTTTGTTTTTAGCTAGTTATGTATGGAGGCCCAAAATATTCAAAATTGAATAAATATAAATAAGACTTTGAAATAAATA
>JAVQJG010232578.1:0-13248 GCA_036024015.1 Craterocephalus amniculus | reverse complement strand
TGCTACTGTCCAAATTTGAGCTGTATAAAGGTAAATCATCTCAATGCGTGTTGTCCAACAAAGGGCCCCATGTCTGCCTTCGCCTAGGGCCCCAAACTTCCTAAATCCGCCACTGCTTCCATCCTTTACCACTGAGCCGCTGGGCCTTTACAGATGTTAACAGAATGACTAAGAAAGTGTTGGAGCTGGGAGAGAACAGATGGATTTGAACCTCATCACACAGCAAATAAAGCAAAGGATGGAAGGGAAAGAGCTTTCTAAGCCTTGTTTTTCCTCCTCCATGCAGCAGGTTGCTGTTCACGAGGAAACTCTGAATGTCTGCAGCAGCTTTTTCCTCTCTGACTCCACACAGACCCAGACCAGCATGGTGGAAGTTCCTGTCATGTTGGAGGTTTGGAGGCACAGTTGTTTTTTCTTCTGCTACGTTTTCAAACATTAAGAAGTGGGGCTGCAGACTCTGCTTGAGACTCTTTGAGCTGAAAATACATTTTGTGAGCCAATGAAGAGAGACGAGACATAAGAGACCTCAGTAGGCTGTGTGGACCTGCGCAGCTGTCTCCGCCTGCACTGGATAAGTCAAGATGGATGGTACAATAAACAATGTGAGAACGTCTAAGCACTCAAGCGCTCTCCTCCCATCTTCCTTTCATTTCATGATGGCAGGGAAAAGTCTTCAGGAGATGCAGGACATTTCAAACACTACATTAGTATTTGTTTTAAAGGCAGGATAAAAAAACAAGGCCAGAAACTGATGTGAAATCACATCCTTCTCTGAATATTTCATCTCTAAATTAAATATTATGTCTCCGTTTGCTGAAGCATCTTGTTAAAGATACTAAATTCTTGAAAGTACCTGTTGGCGCAGATTCTGTCCCATTCTTAGAATCTATTCTGTCCCATTTCCGTCAAATTTAAATGCCTATCTACGAACAATGAGGAGAGCGTTTAAGATTTTATCTCTCCATTGCTGAGTGTGAGTCCCTCTGATTAGCCACAGCAGGATTCCCATCCACAGGCCTCACACTATCTTCACCAGGATGGGTTCGGCTCCAGATTCTTTCCTGCTCTTTCATAAACACGCTGATGCTGACACAAAAATGCTGATGGAAATACACTTTGAGACCAGTTCATCAGGTCTGATGTGTGACGGCACTCAGGCCTCTTGGTTTTTTATGGATGTTTTGTGTTGCAGGCCCTGGTACTGGTGGCCAGGGCCGTCTCTTCCTGGGTGGCTGGCCCATCAAACCTGGACCTGATGACTTATTGGTGTTGTTGACTTTATTATTCCCATAATCAGCCCCTCCCATGGACCCGCCACCCATGGGAGGGGCCGTTGGGGTCGGGTGCAGTGTGAGTCGGGCGGCAGTCGAATGCGGGGACCCTGGCGGTCCGATCCGCGGCTGCAGAGGCTAGCTCTTGGGACATGAAGAACATGTCTGAGCATTTTCAGATCATGTATGAGAGTGGTTAGGTAGTTCATTCTCCTCTAAGGACAATGCCATATCACAGTTTTACTAAAAGGGATCCTTAGATGTACCATGATTAAAATGTATTTCCCTGCATGTACTTTGCAGCTCTATCAGAGCTTTGATAACATTCCTACATTTACTCCTCCTGAGGAAAGTAACATGAAAATTATTAGCATAGTTTACAGCTGTTGGATGTGTGCCTGTACGTATTAAGCCTGAGTATTTCTGCAATTCCAAATGTTCTTCCCATTCATTTCTTATAAGACTGAGCATTAAAAGGGTCGAGCACCTCAAAATAACCTCTCTGTGTAAGGTTCATACTCTGATGCAATCTGAATTTTCTTATCTTTGGTTTTAACAAGTGATTGGAAACAATATAATTAGCTATATGACCAACATTTCAGCTGTATTGATCAATTTTCATTTCCAGTTGCTAGTTTATCCATGTGAAAAGCTGAATAATTTGTAAACGACTCTGACTTTCATTTTTTTTCCTCCCTCTTCATATGTTTTCAGAGAGGCACAGCAGCTCTTTACTATCTCTACTCGGCATTGGAGGAGGAGATTGAGAGGAACAAAGATCATCCTCACATCGCTCCAATCTATTTCCCTACTGAGCTGGACCGGCGTGACGCACTTGCCCGGGACCTGGAGTACTTTTACGGAGAGGACTGGGAGAACCAGGTAAATAAATAATTGACAGCATTTTTCACTAATTGTCTCATCCAGGTGCTCTGAAATTAATATTTTTTTATTCAGCATGTGTACAAACTTTTTTTGCATCAACTGGAAATCCTTTAAATGTTCACCATCGCTGTACTCTCTCATAGATCAGCCTGTCTAAAGGCACTAAACCTTATGTGGACCGTATCCACGAGGTTGGGGAGAAGGACCCAATGTTGTTGGTGGCCCACTCCTACACCCGCTACATGGGGGACCTCTCAGGTGGACAGATCCTCAAGAAAGTGGCCCAGAGGGCTCTGAAGCTTCCCTCATCAGAAGAGGGTTTGAACTTCTACCAGTTTGACGGAATCCACAGTCACAAGGGCTTCAAGCAGCTTTACCGAAGCAGGATGAACGAGCTTGAGATGGACACAGAGACAAAGCAGAAGATTGTGGATGAGTCCAACCGGGCCTTCGGCTTCAACATGATGGTGAGTGAACAAGGAAGACAAAATGGAATGTGGCAGAAGTTTATTTTAGGGAGGTTTGACAGAAATTTCTTTTGTATTCTGGAAACAGGTATTTTCAGAGCTTGAGGAAATTGGAAAGACCATCAAAGAGGAATTTCAGGATGCTGGGTTTGGACACGGTCACGCTGAGATCATGCAGGGAGGTGACATCAACCAGTGTCCATACTATGCAGCTAAAATGGGTAAGATCTCCCCCACTACTGATGAGCACACATTCCCAAGAAAGGTTTGTTGTAGAAATAAACAAATATTGTTTTAGATATGAAACGGACAAGGACAACAGTACGACTAAAATCACTTCTGCTTATTTATCGCCTACACTCATTTGATGAAGTGATGTTTTTATACTACAATTATAAAATCGTTATCATAAACAAAATATGTTTTATTAACCAACTTTCTGCAATCTGATGTTTATTTAGTGCTACACCCATGGTAAAAATAAAATATGGATGGATTGCATTCCTCCATTTCATTTTTTCTTTTTTTCTCTGCATAGCTGCAAGTGGGAATCCCACTTTTGCACTCCAGCTAGCGATGTCACTCCTCAAACACCCGTCCTGTCAGGTGGCTCTGGCTGCCTGGGTGGCTTTCCTCGCTGGATTTACAGCCTGGTACCTTCTGTGAACACTGACTAACTTCATCTGCTTACAATCTTCTGTGAGCGAAATAAGGACGATGACAGTTCATCCTGCCAAATTTTACCTTCATCATTTTGACTGTTGCTCCCCAAAAATAGGAACCAGCAACCGAGCCCAGCATTTCATGCACTCCTTTAATGATCATTTATAAGCTCTGTTTAAGTTTTTATTTAATTGCACTTTGTGGAGGCTTTTGCTTGTGAGCAGTCAGATAAAAGTTTTCTGAGCTATTTCACGATGCATGTTCTATTCTATAATCAGTGCACCTGCATGCAGGAAATTGAAATGCAATGTGATCAAAGTAATGTTACCTGAATATATTTAATACAAAATCAGCTACATTTTGTGCAGATAATGTGTTGCAGTTTAATTATGCATTGTTCAAATGGTATGAAGAATTTGTCAGTCAATAAAAATGGTTCAATCTTGGCTCTTAAATTATAGTTTTAGCCTCATTTATATCAAAAAGAAATTCTATGTGATATTATTACAAATGTAAACAGATGAATACTATCTAGGCAAAAAAAGTATCCAAAAAGTGACTAATATGGTCATAATAACAGATGCAAGAGTGGAAAATAACAGCCAGAGAGGATTAATATACAGTACACTGCTGTAGAGAACAGCTTCATATTAAACCAATGAATATGTTGTCTTTGCCTTGAAAGACAGGAGCCTTTTCCATTCATGAAGGGATCAAATCTGACGTTATCTTTTGAAAAGCTGCAAAAACGAAATGTGAATCAGCAGGTTTCCATTTACCAGTCTGAGTTAGCGGAGGGTGGCAGTGGTGGACATCAATGAGAGGAAAGTAAAAACTCTTCCTGATGTCTGCATCCGTAACATGTTATAGGTTACTTGCTTCATTTTGCTGCTGGTGTTGCTCTTCTATTCAGCTGTCTTTGAATTGGATCTGTTCTTATTTCATAAAGCAACCAGCTGAATATAACATCTAAATGTAACAATACAGCATTATTAGATAGTACATTATTGAATAAATAAACACAACATGTTGTGATATTTATTGCAAACTATTAACTACAATAAAAATAAATTAATTTATTAAACCATTGATAAGTTTTATTAATAGATTTCAGACCTGTTTGGTTTGTCCATTTTTAAAAACAATTCCAGCATGAAATACAACAGTAAAATAATTAAAGAGTGACTGTTATTTTTCTTATACATTCAATTAACTTTTTTTCCCTTAGTGTGAATGATTTCGATCAAGCCTCTGCAGATTTCTGTGTCTTCACACGGATCACAGTATCAAAGGTTTGAAAGTCACACTGAAGGTTTTCATGTTAACCAAACTGGGATGCAGTTTTAAAAGATAAACAACCCATAACTGCTGTACTTTTTGAGATGTAAATGAACTAAAGATAGTTGTTGCCAGGGAAACGTGAAGTAATTGTATGAAAAGCATGACAGTAACAGCTTGATACTCATGTTTTCAACTTGTGTTGTTCTTGTTTCTGCAAAGAATCAATGCTCCACAGCCCAAATAACATTTGAGTTATTTTTATGTCCGAATTTCCCAACAATCTTTATCTCAGGGCACTGTAGAGAAAGTAAACAAGTTCAACTAATTAGATATAAAGCAGTACAATCTAATCTAATTTACTGATTCAACTGCTGCAGACTTTGGATTAATTTGCCCTTTTCCTTTATCTGCACAGATTAGTTGTTTATAGCCAGAGATCTCAGCTTCCTTCTGCTTTTTTACAACTTGGATACTTTTTTGAATTTTGACTTTTTGATTTGGCCCACCCCGGTGTGAATGTGAATGAGTCGCTTATAGCAATTGTTGATTTTCTACATCACAGCTAACAGTACAAGTCCCTCTTCAGAAGTTTAATTTGTGTTTTGTTACATTATAGTTCAAAGACTTGATACCAAAGATGATACAGAGATCTGACACATGCAAGCCTTACTTTTTATCTTGGTTGTCATTATTTTAAAAAAGAAAGAAACAGATTCAAATGTTTAATCTTAAATTTTATTCATTTTTCATACACATGTATCATATTGTAATGTTTTCATCTGAATATTCAGAATTCAGTTCTTTTTTGAAAACTTTTGAATAAATAATCATTTTAAGCTCCCGAACACCTTATCAAAACTTGGTTTATCCACTATTCGTCCAAAGTGAGTAGAGAAATACAAAGTCTCTGGACTGCTGAACCTCTTCAGTTTCAGTATTGTCTCATGTCCTGAGTCCCCTGTGTCCCAGATGGTCATAACATCTGACACAGGCATGTAAATGTCATGACGTTTGCCCCAGAAAGTGAGGTGGGAAACTTTGAGTGTGGTCTGGGACGGATCCAGGTACATCATTCCCACAACCCTCCTGAAGAAGTGACTCACCGTGTACAGCATGACACCAGCAAACAGCGCGATTCCCGTAGTGTAGCCGACGAGAAAGAAGGAAGCGCTTCCCTGGAAATAGAGCACGTACACCGGGGGCAGGATGACCACAGTGATGGCAGTTTGGAGCAGTTTGAGCCGGGACACGGCTCTGAGGAGCTTAATGTGCGGCAGGGTGTAAATCATAGAGTATTTCTGTGTGGATAAGTCTGAATATCTTGCAAGGGCTGTGAATTTAGGCGTGATAGGTCCATGGCAGCTCTGCTGAATTGATTCTTGACCTGGAGAACAAGGCTGAAAACTGTGAGCTATCCGACCCGTGAGTAGACACGATCCTCTGATGCAGGACAGGATGTGAGAGGTTGACCTGTGTAGCAGCACTGACCTGATCTGTAGAAAAGCAACATCGGTTATAAAATACACTCTTTCAGAGCCAAAGCAACATACTGTAGACACCACAACATTAACTGAATGAAGATGTTCGAATCCAGATTATCTTTGAAAAGCACTAATTAAACCTTTAAAAAGAAGTGTATCCATTAAAAGATAATCACATGGATCTGTGAAGATGCCAAGATTTCTCTCTCCCTATTACCATTTGCTGCGGCAGCAAAATAATCCTTAAGAAACACCCTAGGAAAAGGACAGAAAATGTCATTCTTGATTTTTTTTAATCTCCTCTAAAGAGAGTGATTTTAATTTCCACAACAGCTGACCCAAGCTCTGACATTTTAGCCCTTACTTGCAAGTTGGTGGTTTAATACAAGTCCATTTCTCTAAAATCCAATCAAAATCCAATTTATTTTGTTGTATCCCATTCAATCCAAGAACCAAAATACATGAGCCTTCCTGTAATTTTGGACACCCTGAACCATTCCATGCAAGTTCCAGCTGCATCCTGCATGATCAACCCTCAGGAAATAAAATGGACATAATAAGAAACAGTCAACTTTACTTCATTAAACGTAGTCAGGACTGACAGTAAAATTTAGCAACACTTTGGAGGAGTAACAAACTAGATGTAAACAAGTGAACTATAATACAGATAATATGACTTCTTCACGCTTTTCTCATAATTTGCTCATTTGCAAACTCGATAGACATGGTTTAACAGGGGAAAGAGTCTCACCATGATAAACAACGAGATAAATACAGAGAAAGGACTTAATGCAGACCGCTTTGGATAAAAGCGTCTGCTAAATGACGGTAGTAGACCACAGACAGGAGCAAAGCTAATGTAGGACAGCTGTCAGGAAGCTAGCATGAAGCATGAAGCAGCTCTGTGACCCGGAAGTACTAGCTCCAACCATCCTTTTAAAACTTGTGTGGTCGCGTGCCCTCTGGTGGAAACCTTTATTAAGGTAAATTTCGATTATCTTAAATGATTTTGTGAAACTTTTATCTATAGTTTAATTAATACTTTTGGTGTCACATGTTCGCGGACAAAACGTCACGGAAGCGCAAATCCGTCATATCCGCCGCGGAGCGTCTCTGCCTGCACCGGCTAAACCAGGTTAAAAGTCTGGTAAGAAATCAGACGTTTTACTGGCGTTTGCGTGGTTCAATAGCTGCAGCCTGCGGTTGCAACTAAGCAGGGCGGAACATGTGTCAGATAAAGCGTCTGGAGAAATCTAGTTTTACAGGACACTAAATGTCACACTGACAGGCGAAGACGCGCCTCTCCTGGTTGTCAGCTGCTACTTCTCCTCAGATACAAGCCAGAAGAAGCCAGGAAACCCACGAAGAAGAGCAGCAATGCTTCAGCTGGGGGATGAAGTTTCCATCTACTCGCTTGTCTTCGTGGTGCTCCTTTTGGGGACTCGAAGTCCAGTGTGGACAACCGCCTTCACTGCCTCCCTCTACCTCTTTTTAGCCATGTTCCGGTTCCCTCAGGTGGCTACAAGCCGAGCCCGGCAGGTGCTGCATCCTGTCAGCCGCGTCGTGGGCACCGGGAAGGTGTCAGTGGTCGCTCACCGGGGCGGCGGCCACGATGCACCGGAAAACACGATAGCAGCCATTCAGGAGGTGAGGGAAGGTGGAAAGGGTGTGGTGTGTCTCCTTGTTATGCCCTTGGATGGTTCTTCCCACTCCCAGCTTCCAGACAACACCAGAGGACAGCCGGTTTCTGTCCTCTACAGAAAGCATTAAATAATGCCACAGATCCCAAAGTTCATAATGACTTTGTCTTTAAAAAGAAAAAGAAGAGAGACATGACATTACTTGATTTCAAATATAGGCTGAGCTTTAATTTTGTATTATTATTATTTTTTAAATAAGTGACCCATTTTCTGCTGTAGGCAGGTAAGAATGGGGCAACTGGAGTTGAGTTGGACCTGGAGTTCTCAGCAGATGGCATCCCGATACTGATGCATGATGACACTGTGGATAGGACCACTAACGGGTCAGGACCTCTCAGCCAGATGAGATTTTCAGAGCTGCGTAAACTTGATGCAGCTGCTAAACATCGACTCAGGTATGAAACAGGAACGCAGCTAAGAACACACCTGCAGGTCAGACAGATGTGTTTTTACACTCATTATTTGCATGCCTTTTCTACTACTTTGTTATTAATATCTGAATGAAATATTTCTAAAGAATCTCCAATTCCTGATTGTATGACTGCGTGTCGATTAAAAGCAGGGCAACTGCTTCTGCAGAGAATCTAAACAATTCTCGTTAAGTTACACACTGTACATCAGTTATCAGCTGCTGTCATCACACAGGTGCCCGGAAAAATTTCTTATACTGTCAGAAATTAACACAGAACTGGTTTTCTGATGGTCAGTAAGGCACCAGTTCAGGAGCAAAATGCCCTGCGTCATGGAGGGATTGCATCTATTAACCCAGATAAAAACAATACAAGTTAGGTTGTTTTGAAGTGTGTAACCTGTATGTGAGCCTGAGCCTTCCTTGGTTCCTTCATCACCAGGGACAAATTTGCTGGAGAGAAGATCCCAACTCTGGAGGAAGCAGTGGAGGAATGCATCAGACTGCAGCTCACCATATACTTTGATGTCAAAGGTCATCCAGATGAGGTGCAGTTATTAAAAATATTGATGTCTCCAGTCTGTCAGCTGTTTTAGTTGATCTGCATGCAGGTAAAAAAAAATGCTGTTTGGACTGTAAAGCAGCCTCCACGGATTACTTATATGTTATTCCTTTACAAAAGGATCAGTTAGTTTGGTAAGATTTTCTACATGAGGTAGAGCTGGAACAGCCTGTAATTGATTCATGGGTTAAAATACATGGGAAATTATCGTCTGTTTCATAAGAAAATCAGAGTTTGTGTTTGTCAGTTTCACTGACGACAATCTTTGAGCACTCAGATGCACTTGAGTCACCATGGTGCAGATAAACCGATTTTTTATCCTGTGTATTAAAAGGCATGTAGACACTTTCTGTTTGGCTGCATCTTCAGGGCGTTTTTAGATGACTTAGAAATGCAGAGCTGCAGCGTTGATTGCTGATTCAGACACTGTCGTTTAGTTGAGGTCCCGCAGCAGCATGTCTGTACACACACACACACACAAACACAAAGCCTGATGCATGCTGGTAACTGTGTTTGTTCCTCCCACCCAGGCAGCTGCTGCTCTTAAAGACATGTACAAGAAGCATCCAGAACTGTACAACAGCAGCATCGTCTGCTCCTTCGAGCCCAAAGTCATCTACAGGGTAAGAGAGTGGACTGTGGTTAGACTCTTTCTGAGCGTGTTCAGATATAATTCATACCGGTATAAGCAACTTTACTTTGTTTTTTTGTTTGGTTGTTTTTTACTTTATGTATTTTCGTTTGATTATACATAGTCCAACTACGGGGAATTACAATTTACATGAACTGGGTGAGGAAAAAAGATGGATTTAACATAATTGAGGACTCATGGTGATGAGAATACAGGCAAATAATCAGCAGCCACCTTTTGATCATTTAGTGTAAGGTGAAATGTCAAATTCTGTAAATCTGAGTGGACTTTGTTCTTTAATTGAGATTGTATTTTTTCAATCTTTTATAACCACAAATCAAGGTTGGAACAGTGCGGAAATCCACAACTCCCATTGTGGTGACTCATATTACTTTTTATGTAATTCCAGATGAAATCAAAATTTTTCTCATCAGCTTTTTTTAAAGTGAATAACTTTTGAAGCTTTGTGTTTTTCTTGTACGTTTTATATTTGGTCATAATGTTCAGAAACTTTTTTCTTTCTGATGTTACCATTCTTTCTCACATTACTTAAAAGATAGTCTGCAGTATTGGACACCAAGCACAGAAGCTTTTAATTTCTTTTATTTCATTATTCACTTGTGCAACGGTACAAGGTTGTCACATTTTTCCTTTATAAAATGAATCATATACTGTTGGAGATGGGTCAGGACTGCAGGCGGCCCAGGCCTGTACCCTTGTCTCTTTTTTTTTTCCTGAGCCATGCTTTTGTAATGCGGGCAGAGTCTGGCTTTGTGTTGTTTTCCCTGGAGAAGCTGCAACATATGTTAGACTAAAATCTTAATGAACCATGAAAAACTGTCAAGCTGTCAATTCCACGGCTCCAGCCTCCTACCATCACAGCGCCTAGCTTTTACACTCATATATGATGACAGTATAGATGGTCCTGTTCAACAGAGTTTATATCTTCTGCTTAGCAGCCAGACCACAACTCGTTTTCACTGTGTGATGATCCATGCTGAATGAACCGTGCCATTTTCATACAATAAAGTTTCAGATATTTGTGATTGTAACGCATTGTTTTACTGCCTGACAGAGGTTTGCTTCAGTAATCTCTTGCTCATGTTCTTATATCAGCTGCTGCTACTTCTTGGTGCAGTGCTTTCAGAGGAATAAGAGGTCTTATCGAAGGTGCCCAGATTGGGTTTGCAGCTGTTTTAACACTGAAAAACATTGATGATATTTTGCATCATCAAGGGAGAAGTATGAAAACCTCTTCCAGTCTTTACTACAGAACAATATTTAATTAGTTCAGTGACTTTTCTCACACATACTCATAAAACCGCCCATATTTGTTCCTCAGAGACTTGCTCCTTTCATGGCTGCTTTTGTAATAAATCGTTTTCACTCATTAGTAGTGCTAAATTGCAACTGTGCCCTTTTCTATTTCTGTTTTTATTTTGTTGCCGTCATGTACCTTAGTCCAGAAATACAAAACTAATAGTATATTAAACAATTTCAGGAAGTTGATGAGATAAAACCACACATTAGTGTCTATAAACCACTTTACTCCCAGGGTTCAGTGCTTGAGCTCTACTTTCTCTTTTTTCATTTTCATCTCTCATTTTTGCTACATTCAAGGAAGATATTCCCATTGGAAATAGTATGTCTTGTCTCAGGAAACAAGAGAAACTTTGATGGCAACAAAGCATCAGAGTTTCGTACATTCCCATTCTTGCTGTAGCTGTCGCACAACAAACCCTCATCAGCACTTTGTATTTTTATCCCAGGTGAGACAGAGCGACCCTGAAGTGCTCACAGCGTTGACCCACAGGCCATGGAGCATGAGTCGTTTAGGAGACGGTACCCCACGTTTCTCGTCGCCTTGGAAACATCATTGGATGACACTAATGGACATCGTGTTGGACTGGGCGCACCATCATGTGTTGTGGAGGTTCTGCGGCATCTCAGCCTTCCTGATACAGAAGAACTTTGTGTCACCGTGAGTTTGTGCAATGCACCATTTAAACTGTGTGTATAAAAATCATCTTTAAGAGCACAGGATGTCTCCCAGAAACATCAAAATCTTCAATGTTTCGTTTAATATTAGAAGACATCCTGAGACGTTCCAGTGCATGAGCTGGTAGTCAGATGATTTAATGAACAGAGATGTTCTATCACTCTCAGCAGGCAAACACATTCTGTTCCCATGTGCTTTCTGCAGGGATTATGTGCAGTACTGGGCTCAGAGGGGGGTCGAGGTTGTTGCCTGGACCATCAACACAAAAGTGGAGAAAGAGTACTACCAGGAGCTACTACACACCAACTACATCACAGACAGCCTGGTGGAAGACTGTGAGCCTCATTACTGAGAAACGCACAAACCCGGCAAACGCATCCTCTTTATAGACAAAATCCAAAAGTGAAAGGAGCTTTCCACTCTGCTGATAATCTGTGTGTCAGCAGGTAAGAGAGCAAATGCTGCTTTGTGAGACTCTTATCTCCTGGCACCGCTTCACCGCTGCAGGGGCGTGCTCTGCATTCATGTCTGCAGAGGCTTCAGACTTATTAGACTCGTTTTATGTGATGGCAAATGACCAAGTAATACGTTTTTATTTGCACAAAAACGCTTAAATCATACAAGGAAGTCAATCAAAGGTATTAATACATTTACAGACCTTTTCTTAAAATTTGTCTTTATAGTCCATGGATCAAACGTACTGTATCCAAATACTCAGGATTATAGTGGTTTTAGTTTGTCTGTCCGCTTTGATTTTGTCCAATTTATGTCTTTCAAAGCCTCATTAAAGGTCAATTGTATAAATAGAACTATATTAAGCCATTTTTATCACTTATGAATGATGAGTACTAATTCAGAGCCATCTAAAAATGCTTATATGTTGCCATGAACTCATATACAGCAGGATTAACACACACTTTTTACCTTGCTTCCCTTCACTTTGTGGAGCCAAATTGTTGCAATATCTCGTTAGAACGATTAGAAAATAAAATTAGTAAGATTTTGATCTTAAGTGCAGCAATTTATTTCTGGTTTCAAAAACACTGAATCTTTTATTATTTTTATTTTCCGTTTTGGTTTCGGTTTTCCACGTCAGAAACTTGGAGGTTTCACCAACATTAGCCCCGAAACTATCAACCTTTAACTATCAACTATCTTTTCTAACTTTTAGGATATTTAGTCATTTACAGGGATAAACAAATATGTAATAAAATGTGCAAGTCAATACTTAAAAATGACATGTATGAATAGAGAAAGAGAAATGGAGGAAAAGCAGTGCTTGTACATTTTTTTTTTTATCTTAAAGTTTTCACATTTGTGTTTTTATGATTTTGTTAACCTTTACTATTAACTTTTTTATCTTCTAGTGTGTCTTACTGTACCTCGAAGTTGCTGAGAAGCAGATACAGGACAGATGATTTGTTTTTGAATTACCATTAGCTGCTGCTAAATTTTGATCTTTTAACAAAGTGTAAATAGTGCAAATGAACAGTAAAGGGCGAGCAATGAAACAGTTTTATGTGGTGCTAAAAAAGAATTTCAGAACGTGGTCGTCTGCATTAAACAGGAAGCAGATCTCCCTCTTACAGAGAAGCAAAGGTGTAAATAAGTGACTGAGTGGTCAACGTGTGTGATATGAGGGCATTGTAACTGGGACACCTGAATGCAACACAACTGTAAATACTGTTACATTATCGTTAAATAAGAAATCATAATTGAATTGCTTGAATGCTTTTAATCCAAACCTCAGCATCATTAGAATACTGCTGAATGCCTTGTTTTCATGTAGTTTCTGTCTTAAATAAATGGGTAATGAATGTTTCTTTCTGTTCTCGGATTTTTTTTTTTTTTTTTTTTTTGGAGTGGTTATGCTGGATGGAAATATGAATTAAATGTTGG